>SMSR01013410.1:0-35703 GCA_019453355.1 Ceratina japonica | reverse complement strand
TAAATGTAATAGAAAGATCTGCGGAAAATGTATTTCAAAAAGAGAAATACGTGAAAATTGGAATAAAGTTTCTTTAAAATAAAATTGTATTTTATTATAATCTTCAATTTTAATGTTTGAGTTGAACTGACTCATTTTAGGAAAAGTAGTTATATATGTATACATATACTCTAGATGCATGAGTCTTTAAATAAAAACGACGATAAACCAATGAAATTTTAACAGTTGTTAGGTATTACGTTAATAAAACACTATGCAAAATTTGAGTATTTTTGTGAGGCTATTAGAAAAGTTATTACAATTTGAATTCTCGTGTTAAATGGCAAAACTTGTGATAAGATTTAGAATTGACTGACGTAAATCTATATTTTGCACTATTTTTTAAATAAATAAAAAAGTATCAAAAGAGACAGAGACGAGCAAGTGTTAGAAAAAACAGACTTACAATTTGCAAGGGAAATGAGCCAGAATTTACTTCATGTATTTTTTGTCCACATTAACATTTGTAGTTCAAGAAAGCAATACAAATCACAACTTAGTTGAATAGTAACTTGCACCCATTGAACTATAGTATAAATCCATTAGAGTTTGAGTGTGAACTGACAAAAAGGGAAACGTACCTGCGATTATAATAGTATAACAAAAAGTTATTGGGTTGTTTGGAAAGTTCGTGTCGATATTTACAGAAAATTTAAAGGCAACGAATGTAAATTTTGATATATATTTATCAATTTATTGAATTATATACATGCTAGTCAAAATTCGTTTTGATGTCTAGTTTAAAGTACATTGCATGGTATCCTGGTTCTTATTCTATTCACTCTTTGGAATAAAATTACTTAAAGTCGAAAACGAAGTAACTACGATTTTTGTTCCACTTTGTGACACCTACTTTATTAAATATCGTCATAATATTAATGAATAATGACTTTATCTAAAGATGCCTAAAGAATCATGTTTTAAAACAAATAAACATGTCATTTGTTTTCGATCATTCTGATGTACTCAGTCCTACTCTAATCTATCTACTAAAAATTGGCGTGAACATTCCGAAAAGCCCAATAGTATTTGTAATAATACAATAATTATAATAGTATTATATAATAAAAAATAGTAATTGTAATGGTATAATAAAAAAAAATATTACAATAAAAAGTAATAACAGTAAACTCTTTCTACATGTGTAATGCATATTTTCGAGTTGTACTGAATTTGGACCTCGTAAACTAGGAACAATGGATTCAACCATTATTTTCCAAAACATGACTGCGTATCGATAATATTTTCGAGTAGTTGACAATTTTATAAATTCCATTTATTTGATCACGGGCGAAACTACACTATATATAAAACAAAGAGAACCAGAGAGTGAAATCCACTTATTTTTAAGAAGGGTGCGGTTAGGTACCAAAAAGGAATCTTCTAATTTAACCCTTTGGCCTATTACTACGAGTGAGACTCGTGGTTAAAAATCTGTGCCATAAGCAAAAAGCACGAGTCTGACCCGTGGTATTTCAACGCGCGACCGACCTTTCCTGTTTACTATAGCCCGAGAAATTGGGAGACAAGGAGTTAAGGTTGTACTCCCCCAGCTGTATAGTGTGTGTAAAGTTTGGCGCCTCGTAAAATGCCCATACAAAAGTAAAATTAATATTATATATAGTTTTATTATTAAATTATGTTATATTATTATAACATAACGAAAGAAAAAACTGAAAAAGTAATAATTTATTATGATTTTAACGATTTTAATTAAAAATAGTCTCAACTTCGTGTATTTTTGTCAATGGGTCAATAATCCCATTATAAATGTATATGCAAAATTTAAATATAATTTGCGAGCTAGTTTTAAAGTTACGACGGAATTACGGAAAAATTTAATTCTTTTGGGATTAAATTATTTTTAATTGTAATTGATTAATTAGGTATAATTTGACGTATTCACAAGTACATGCCATTATTTTTTAAACATTGTTTTTTCAATAATTCCAACAAAATTAGCCATATTTCTCGAATCTCCATAAGAACACATATTAACTTTAAATTACTATATCTTTAAAACTAACTCGTAAATCATAGTTAAATTTTGCACATACATTTATAATGGCATTGTTGACTCACTGGCAAAATTTTATTGGGCTGACATTACTTCCAGATATGGGGAGTACAACCTTAAAGGAGAACTCGATACGAGGTACAAAGTAGATTAACGATAGACTTACTAATCCAATTAATAAAACGAATTCAATTTCACTCTTGATTTCTCTCTTGATTTTACGAAAATCAGTTTAATGATTCTAACGAGCTCGTCTTTGGTTCGTCTCTGATCCTGGCGGATACAGATTCAATCAATTAGAATTAATCTATCATAATCGTCAGTCTGTACGTATAACCACGTAACATAGGAACAATTATGGTACACGCTTTGCAGGATTAATACGGACAATGTCGTTTGTCGGGAAAATGTAACTTACGTACCGCCCCACCTATCGCAATCAACTGTTGAATCGGTGTTCTCACAATTGTATAATGGATAGCACGTTTCACTCAATCGCATACGCTCTTTCATGGAATATTANCCTGTAATAAATGTAATAGAAAGATCTACGGAAAATGTATTTCAAAAAGAGATATACGTGAAAATTGGAATAAAGTTTCTTTAAAATAAAATTGTATTTTATTATAATCTTCAATTTTAATGTTTGAGTTGAACTGACTCATTTTAGGAAAAGTAGTTATATATGTATATACTCTAGATGCATGAGTCTTTAAATAAAAACGACGATAAACCAATGAAATTTTAACAGTTGTTAGGTATTACGTTAATAAAACACTATGCAAAATTTGAGTATTTTTGTGAGGCTATTAGAAAAGTTATTACAATTTGAATTCTCATGTTAAATGGCAAAACTTGTGATAAGATTTAGAATTGACTGACGTAAATCTATATTTTGCACTATTTTTTAAACAAATAAAAAAGTATCAAAAGAGACAGAGACGAGCAAGTGTTAGAAAAAACAGACTTACAATTTGCAAGGGAAATGAGCTAGAATTTACTTCATGTATTTTTTGACCACATTAACATTTGTAGTTCAAGAAGGCAATACAAATCACAACATAGTTGAATAATAATGAATCTCTTGATTTTACGAAAATCAGTTTAATGATTCTAACGAGCTCGTTTTTGGTTCGTCTCTGATCCTGGCGGATACAGATTCAATTAATTAGAATTAATCTATCATAATCGTCAGTCTTTACCACGTAACATAGGAACAATTATGGTACACGCTTTGCAGGATTAATACGGACAATGCCGTTTGTCGGGAAAATGTGACTTACGTACCGCCCCACCTATCGCAATCTACTGTTGAATCGGTGCTCTCACAATTGTATAATGGATAGCACGTTTCACTCAATCGCATACGCTCTTTCATGGAATATTACGTTTGAAAATACGATGCAATCGTTTATCGACACCGACGTTAATCTCTTCATCTATCACAATTGCTTTATCTATATAAATAATAAATAAATAGATCTATCGATTTTATAGATGAGTGTCAAGCGATCTGTCGAGGAAGAGACCACGAAATTCAGCGATTTATTGTAGACTGATGGTTAATTCATAGCTAATAATTAGTATAGTAGTGATGGACAAAAGCTTGAACCATTCCTTAATTTCCTGCACAAATTTTTCTAGAACGTTCCTACTCACTCCATACTCATTTATTTATACTATAAACGTATTTTTGCATGATTATAAAAATGTGAAAAAAAAAGACAGTATGCCACATTTGCAGTCTCGTTTCTTAAAACATCGTCTTATGGTCGTCTTTCTCATGGCTTCTGACAGCTGTTCGTACTACAATTATTCATATAACTCAATGTTTACATTATTATTATTTATACTTCCTCAAGTGAAAGACTAAACCACGGACTAGAACGAGTTTCTGCACATCAGGAACGAAAACATAAAAAAAAACTTCTTACATAGACTGTTGTATAGGAATGTCTCGAACCCTCATCTATCATCTGCGTCAAATAGACAGATTTGTCTTTAAGAAATTCATAGAATTCGATCGTACATGTACGATAAAATTTGTCAGGGAGTCAATTCCAAGTTGACACAGCGATGATTCGAGCAGTCGTGCTGCACTGTGCACTGTGAAAAGCGCAATTCCTACTGTGCGACAAATTTCCTAGCGGCGTCCCAGGAGCGGTAGCTTTAAGAGTGAGATGTTATGGTCTTGTAAAGATTGCTCGGAACTAATGCCGGCTAGGACGAGATAATAACGGAAGACACGGCCGCGGCTTCTCCATTAGCGGCAGGTCTGCCGGGCAAAATTTACGGGAGGTCTTCAACACCCGAGATACACACTCCGTGACAGATGCGCTGGCCATCCAGACGCTGGCAGGTGCCCGTGTCATTAGCCAGCGGTTGTCATGCAACGGCCTAATCATCGAGGCTAGACGCGACTCGTGTCATTATGTTTGTCATACAGTCTGGAAACAAGAGACAATAACGCGGTATCCATCATAACGCGTGCCCGAATTCAATAGCTACACTAATTAAACGGTCATTATTAGCCTACTAATGTGTGTGGGTGAACTTTATGTAGTTTAAAGGAACGCAGTGTGCAAAGAAATCCAAATGATTCACAGTAAAATGGATATAATATTTATTATTTTTTTAATTATATGCAACCATAATAAAGAAAAATGTAATAATTATGTTATAATAAAAAAATAATATTGTGATAATTGTATACATAATATTACATAAGATAATATTTAAAGGAAAAATTGAACAGTAATTTGGGATCTAAATGCAAAGAAAATGCCGAGTAAAGTGAGTTTTAACCAATAAATAAGCGATCTATAGTCTTAATTCTTATAGTCCAGTCAAATTAGATTTCTAGCTGCAAAAATTAAGAATCAGCAATTGTACAATTTTTGTACAATTGAGTTGTTTACACAGTACGTAGACTAATAATACAACAATAGTAACCAAGGGTTGTGTACTCTAAATTAACAATTAAAATAGAATTTTCTGTTTTTTTTTCACATTTTTTTTCACAAGTATTGATTTGAGCGAAAAAGATTGTGAATAAAAGTTGTTCGTCATTAAATTATCTATAAAAAAAGTCATGGACGACACCTTTCTATCTTCATTAGTTTACTTGCAAATTGCGATCAAACACGAAATTCGTCATAATGAATGATAAAAACCGACAATTAGACTGTATTAGAAGTCAAAAGAAATTAACCTTTTTTAGCCTCTGTCTTTCTAAAGAAATTAGCTTCTTTTCAAGTCTCATCGACAACTGATAGACTTGGCAACGACAACTGCCAAATTGACTGGCTTCATTAGATTCTCTTCTTTTCTGGAATCCCACAATAAGTTTCTATAATTTCATTTATAAAAATAGAAATTGGTATAAACGTCCGCAGAATACTATTTACCTTAAAAATAAGTAACGACTATGAATACCGGCCTATATTTTTTTTTATTAATTTAATGAAGGTCAAGCCAAAAACTTAATTAATTCATATTTTTACTATGTTACATTCTATTTAAATTCTATGAATGAAAAACAGGATATTCTCCTTAGGAAAGTTTGACTTTGACTAAACTGACTATGAATGATGATGATATTTTTTTTATAAATTTATCAGAAGTCATATTTTATGAAATAATTTATCGATTCTTAAAGACGTTGACTCACGTTTGTGTTATAATTCAACAGTCAGATTCTCATTGTTCAACGCGCACTTAAAAAAATAACAACCGTGATCGTGGCGAATTCTAATTATTATCCCAGGAGCGCGTGTACAGTTGTCGCAGAATTTTTCCAAGTAAAACCTCGGGATTCAAAGCGAGCCATATCGAATACATCAAGCGTATTGATCCCAACGTATCCGCGCGGCGCGGTACCATTACCTTAATGTACTGAGCGTAGAATATTCAGCTATAATGCTATCTAACAGATTGAAAAATCTCTCAAAGGAAGAGGCTCAAAGAAAGCGGAGACGCCTCCTTCGCGTAGCGCCAGTCGTCTCCCCTTTCGACTCGCGAAAGTCCCGTCAGACCGACATCCCTTTTTCCATCGAGCGTTTATAGCTGTCTGCCTACCACTGCCTACCTACCTACCTACCTACCTACCGAGGCGGATCTTGCGTGCCCGCCGCGACACCAGCGTCAAGATCGACCGGCGTGTGCGAGATGAATTACGTATGGACGCAGACAGACGCGCGTACACGCGTAGATTGTGTCCAACGCAGCGCACGTACTTGACGCGGACGCTGTCAACCTTAAGCGGCGGCTATTGAACGCATTTACGAAATTACAGCAATCTGCTATGCAGTTAGCGGAACGCCGGCTGGCGCGGTGAATTGGAACCAAGCCCCTGGTCACGGTAATGCGTCAGTAGCGGCACTCGAATCGTTTAATTCACTTAGCGGGGCTCTATCGCTTCTTGGCCGGGCAATCGAGAAGTACCTGCTCCTTTCTTGGATTCAACCCCTGACGTCAATTAATGAGAGGTAATTACGACCTCCTCCCGCCGGAGTATCCTGGAAATCTTCTACCTTCGCCTTCCACCTGCGCGTTTAATTATGCTGAAAAATAAGCTGCGATTTTTCTACTATGCTTATCAATTGACAATAGCTTGATTGCCGTTCGTTGCTCGGTAATTGATTCGTTTGATGGTTTTGTCTTCTGATAAAGTTTACAGGAATTAATTAAGTGATTAATTGTAAGTTTCTGATATCGTGAAATTGTGTTCAATTAACAGCTTCCGAAACTTTTGTATAAAATTATTATTATTAGATTAATATTCTTCTGTGATGATGACTTCCTTCTTCTCCTTTACTTTTATCTTCTTTATATTATATTTCTTTATAACGTAATGAATTTATTTAAAACTACTTCTACTAATACTATTTTTATTTGAAGTGGTATTTCAATATTGTTTATCAAGTTATGGCTAATTTACGTTGTTTATTAAAATTTAAAGGTCTGGATACATATACATACATGCTTAAACAAATAAAAATATCAACAATGAAACATAAAAAATTATAAGGGCCTCCTTTACTACTGCCTAATTTAAATGTGGCTTTTAGTGGCAAAAGGATTCTCCACTTCTGGCCTAAATGGTTCAGTCTATTCTGTTGGACGATTGCTATTGTCACCTTGTTTATTTCGATTTTTCTAATTTTTGCTTCTCGATTCTTCAACATAATATCTTTAAAAACAATCACACCTTCCTTATTCACACAAATTTAAAAATCATGAAAAATATCGTGAGCCGATTTTTTGGCCAATCAGTATTCATACGCATTGTGCCAACTTTCAAACATACTCAATTTTCTTATAATAAAGAATAACAAAAATGGTCAGTTACCATTGACCAAGAAAATTTTATACTGGATAATGATGCAAATGGGATAAGGAATCCAATAAACATTTCTCATCTTGTAGAAGAGCGTCGATATTGGAAGTTGCGCATTACGTATGGTACTGATAACAAGCGAGAATAACAATGGTAATGCGATGACTTGGATGGGAATCCAGCAACGCCCTCCTCCTAGGATCGCTTTTCATCTGGTAACGTGTAATCCGAAATGGCGTGTGTTGCGCTCCCGTGTCCAATGCAATATAACCACGTGCACACGCCACGTACTCCATACAGGGAATTATAAATGGGCGAGAAGGCCAGCTGCCCGAATGGCACTCGTGCGAAGCCAAATTTCCAGCCTTCTCGCCTGTCCACCCTCTGGCTCCTTGTCCATTTTTTCCTTCGCGGCACGTCCCGGTCCGCGCGACGGCCAAAAGCGGGGAGAGAAGGGGTGGAAAGGGGGGAAGGAAGGGGGGAACAATTCGGACCGGTGAATTATTAACAGCGAGAAATATTGTTCGTCGTCGGTTTTATCACGCTCGGTATTCGATAATAGATAAGAGCCGAGCCATTGTTGAAGATCGAACGTTTCATCTCCATAATATGTATTTTCACTCATTCCGCGTTCCGATAACAATCGACCATTGTTTCAAAGAAACTCGATACTCGAATGAAATCGTTGCGTAACATTTTTCCTCGACTCGTCCCTCACTATTTTTTCCTATTCACTTCTCTTCTCTCTTTTTTTTTTTTTTCAATTCATATCGTGACCCAGTAGCTGAAAATAGCGCCGGGAGAGGCGAGCGAATCGCGCAAACAAGAGAAAACCAATATCCTCAGCCAATTTTGTACGATTCGAATATCCTTTCGAGGATGTCGCGGCGAATTCGCACAATTTTTTTCTACAACCCCCCTTTATCCCCCTCCCCTCTCCAAACTACCCCTTGCCCCGCCCCGCCCCCGTCGTCCGATCTTTCATTATACCTTTTTTCCGTTCCGCTTTTGAGCGACGCGGGCCGGTCGGTAAATCCCGAAATGGAATAAATCGAACTCCGAAGCCGAGTGTAGCGGTTTGCTTTTACAAAGCATTTGAGGACGGTAATGCAAACTCGCTGTCGAAAAGATTAACTCCGCCTCTTTAATGTTTTTATAGAGGTGATTAACTCGGCGAGCGGGGGCGACTCCCCCGGTCTCGGGGCCCGGTCCGGTCATCCCCCTTTCGGCCGGAGCCGGAGCGCGGCGGAGCGTGGCGCGGCCGACCACTCGATGGCAATTGCAATTGTGCACGAGTGTCGAGTGCCCATTTCGAAATTGTCCTTGCGCTCGCGCCCATTAATCCTATCGGCGACGCGGCACGGCTTAAGCGATATTGCCTGATCGCCGCGTTAAAGAGTCACGGCTGATCCACTTGTACGCGGCTGTCGTCCGGGGGTTGGCCGCGAATATTGCTATGGGGACGGGGAAAAGGAAACGACGGTACGATGTGTACAGATTAGGACGATGATTCCCTACCCGTTTATGGTTGTTTGTTTCCCCCGTGGCCACGAGATCGGAATGTATTAGGTACCGGGAAATGTTCAAGTTCCATACAGATTTTTCGAACATAATTTAATACTAAATAGATTGGTACTTTACACATGCTTATTCTAACCATAAAAGAGGTAATTTGATCTTTTATAAAATAAACGTTGATTTGTAGAAAGAAATTCTTAATTAATTTTTAAGTAATTTTGGTTTCAATGTAAATTTTGGAAGGGATCATTTAACCACGCTTGGTACGTTTAGTGTTAAATAATTCTTAAAAAAGAGTTGCAACGCATCCTCCTTGATTAAAAAAAAATCATATATTAAAAAAGGACAGACACCTCAAACGATTTTGGGCCAATTTCAATTGCACGTGATTCGTTATAATCTTTCCTTGATTTTTATAAGCCCACGACTGGTCCAAAATTGTTTGAGGTGTGTGTATCTTTCCTGATATATTTATAATTTTTTTCAAATTAAGCAGGATGCATTGCAAGCCTTCTTTAAGTGAAACAAATATAAAAATCGAGAAAAATTTATTTAACCGAACCGTAGCGGCCATATCAATTAACTAAGTGCTGCACCAACTTGGGAGAAACGAAAATTCTCCAGTGCAAAGAACCATTAGCCAAAATAAGAAAGATAAGCTAAAATAAGTCAATCCCTCCTCAAACATTTATCCTTGCTACCAACTAAAACTCCGCTTTGCTAAAGAGAAAAATAAACGAAACGACTCTTTTTTATAAAATCGAACTCCTACGAGTACAATTCTTACACCTATACAATTACGTTTTGCTACGCCAGGAAATCATTTAGAACAATTCTCGTACTTTAAAAATTGCCGAGTTTCAAATTGTGTAAAGAGATTCTTTTCACGATACCTACGTGTCTTCGATTATCGTCGCGAGTCGATGGAGGGAATTTACAATTCCGCTAATTCGGAAATCGAATTTATGCGATCGTCGGCTATGAAGTTATCCCCGTTTACTGCCACGATTCTTTCGGAAGGATTCACAGTGACTTCCATTAATAATTCGGACGCATTTTGAAACGGAATAACATTTTTAANTGTCGTCCGGGGGTTGGCCGCGAATATTGCTATGGGGACGGGGAAAAGGAAACGACGGTACGATGTGTACAGATTAGGACGATGATTCCCTACCCGTTTATGGTTGTTTGTTTCCCCCGTGGGCACGAGATCGGAATGTATTAGGTACCGGGAAATGTTCAAGTTCCATACAGATTTTTCGAACATAATTTAATACTAAATATATTGGTACTTTACACATGCTTATTCTAACCATAAAAGAGGTAATTTGATCTTTTATAAAATAAACGTTGATTTGTAGAAAGGAATTCTTAATTAATTTTTAAGTAATTTTGATTTCAAAGTAAATTTTGGAAGGGATCATTTAACCACGCTTGGTACGTTTAGTGTTAAATAATTCTTAGAAAAGGGTTGCAACGCATCCTTCTTGATTAAAAAAAAATCATATATTAAAAAAGGACAGACACCTCAAACGATTTTGGGCCAATTTCAATTGCACGTGGCGATTCGTCATAATCTTTCCTTGATTTTTATAAGCCCACGACTGGTCCAAAATTGTTTGAGGTGTGTGTACCTTTTCTGATATATAATTTTTTTCAAATTAAGCAGGATGCATTGCAAGCCTTCTTTAAGTGAAACAAATATAAAAATCGAGAAAAATGTATTTAACCGAACCGTAGCGGCCATATCAATTAACTAAGTGCTGCACCAACTTGGGAGAAACGAAAATTCTCCTGTGCAAAGAACCATTAGCCAAAATAAGAAAGATAAGCTAAAATAAGTCAATCCCTGCTCAAACATTTATCCTTGCTACCAACTAAAACTCCGCTTTGCTAAAGAGAAAAATAAACGAAACGACTCTTTTTATAAAATCGAACTCCTACGAGTAAAATTCTTACACCTATACAATTACGTTTTGCTACGCCAGGAAATCATTTAGAACAATTCTCGTACTTTAAAAATTGCCGAGTTTCAAATTGTGTAAAGAGATTCTTTTCACGATACCTACGTGTCTTCGATTATCGTCGCGAGTCGATGGAGGGAATTTACAATTCCGCTAATTCGGAAATCGAATTTATGCGATCGTCGGCTATGAAGTTATCCCCGTTTACTGCCACGATTCTTTCGGAAGGATTCACAGTGACTTCCATTAATAATTCGGACGCATTTTGAAACGGAATAACATTTTTAATATTGAATCAAAGAACTTTATCTTCTGTGGAATTTTAGAAAGCTTAATTTACTATAGAATGTTTGAAAAAATTTTTTTTTAATTTTTTAATTCTTAAATCATGTATTAATACGTTCACTGCCAACTACGAGTTATCTCGTAGTTTGTTAACTTGGTATATCTGTGCAGTTGCAATAAAATTCGTGGTTGTATGTCAATATAAATATGAATAGATAGCCTCAGGGAAGAGAATAAAAATCAAGATTGGCTTAAATTAACAGAAAGTCACAAAATATTTATTGACAAATGATCAGAAAATATAAACACCAGAATTCTGAAAAATGTCGTGGAAGTCAACGTGTTAAGAATTATAACGTGTCGTGGCAGTCAACGTGTAACAATTAAACAAAACAACAAAATCAAAATTCTGTCATTCAAGAAAATTCAAGACGTAATCATTTTGTTACTAGGTTTGCAAAATTTTGTGAAGCACCTTATTAATGTAATATTTAGTAACTGTTAAAATTTCAATCCTTTAACATTGTTTTTATATAAGGATATAAACAACCCTAAGCTATCAAACTCAAATACCACAGTTCTTGCAGTCAAATATTATATAAAAAATTGATTAAATTGCAGTCAAATATAAAAACTATAAATACAGTGAATCACACAATACAAAAACTGTCAGTAGGTTTAGTATAAAATGAATATTNTTTTTAATATTGAATCAAAGAACTTTATCTTCTGTGGAATTTTAGAAAGCTTAATTTACTATATAATTCATACAACTTTAATCAAACCTGTTAATCAAGAGCAAATGAGGCATATATTTATTATTATTTAATAAATACAGTGAGAGAGGGGTTGGGAATCATAATGTCAAACCGTAGAGTTAATCTTTTTCTCGTTCAAAGAGCAAATTGGACGATCTAGCCATTTGGTAGTTTGGGGAATCGAATATTATAACATGGATTATCAAGCACTCGTAGTCTCTCGTCCCATTGTTCACGGGCCAGCTGTATATTCGCTTCGTTAAATTTACGAACGCGGTGTGCATATTTCATTCGCCGGCATATATCCTCGAGCAAATGCCCGCAATTATCCATTGAGGTTTGTAATGAGTTTGTAAATTTCTCATTTACAACGTGCCATTCCGGCGTACGAGCGTTGCATACGTTAGCAGATACCTAAATACGTAAACAATATTACTCTCTATTCTTTACCGTTAATCCGGCGTAACGCGGGTCGAGTAATTTCGGTTCGTTTTCCCGATGTTTTTCTCAAATGAACCGGGCCGCTCGAGGAATAAGTGTGATTTACGCTTACGGATTCCCGCATTTTCGTTTGTTATGATCCATTTACGGAAGGGCTCTCGGCGGAAGCTCTCATTACGGGCCGCAGACTTTCAAGCATTCGCCGGCTATTTTTACCTGGGAACCGAGCGACCCTTAGCCAACCACTGTTTTCACGGTGCCGTAATCACAACCTTAACCTCGCGAAAATAACGAACGAATATTTCCGGGGCCGGCTGGATAATATGCTAAACATTTCATGCGGGGGCCCACAATGCCGCTCGGGAAACCCATTGCCTCTTTTCGTCCCGAAGTAATGGCGGGTATTATGGCTCCCGTGAGCATTTCATGCCTTCTGTATCTACGAAATTATCGTCGTAATTACGACGCGCGTGCCGTTATGCCGCCAGCTGATGCCTGCCCGTCACTTCTTTTCTCAAAATTAATCCATGACAAACCTCTCGAATTATCAGAAACTGCCCTGGAATCGCAATATAAAGTACGACTCCCTTCTTTTACACGGTGAAAGGGAGTAAGAGAAAATCGTGTAAATACTAGTTTTTTTTTATTAACATTTCGAATCTCCTGTGAGATTCATTTAGCTCTAGAAAGAGTATAAAAATTATATGTCTCGATTACTATAATAGGATTGCATACCTCTGGATTCTCTTGGACTTCTTGGAAATTTCTTTAAAGAATGGCCCGTGAGGTTGACCTTAACTGAATATAATATCGTATTACAAATAAAGTAAGCTTAAAAATCATCAGAACTATAACTTCGTCTTTTTATGTGGACGGTTGACTGGAGACCTATTGTTCCTTTGGGACTTCTGTTCTTCACGAATAGTACTATACGATATATTTATCGTATAATGTAAGTGTATTGACTAGCGTAGTATATAGATATCGCAACACCGCCTATAGCAGATAGATTCGCGCCACTGCGAGACCGCGATTCCATGACTGTTTTTATTTTTATAATGAGTTGTTTACAAAATGTCTCAGGAAGAGCCCACAAACATTCAAGCTAAAAGAACTCAAAAGTTCTTTTGGAAAGGTAAAAGAATTATTGAGAAATTGTTTAAGAAGAAGGAACAGCAAGTGGAATTAGCGAAAAAACTGAAGCGTATTGATGGAAAATATGCAACCAACTTGGCCGAAGAATGATTAATATGAAACATTTAGGAGAAAAAGTGTTTTGTAGGTCATGCAAGACAGTACTATCTTTCACTAACATCGAAAAAGAAAGACGAGTTGGTATAGTTTCCGTATTTTCTATACGGTGCAGAGCTTGCCAAAAAATTAACGTAGTTACTACGCTTCAATTCCCAGATCGGACGGCGAGACGTGAAAATCAATAATTTATTATATTTATACGTACTAAATTAATAAATGTAAGCAATCAACATCTTCGTTTAGATATCAACTAATACCTCGTCAAATTTTATTTAATTCTGAACAGTAGTTTTTGAGAATTTCTATCTGAAAGGAGATTCTCCACAAGACCTCGTGTTCTTATCGTAAAAGTAAAAATCGTGGTAACTTTTTTAGGTACCCTAGCTTCACAAAAATTTAACTAGGTTACTTTTAGCCTATAATTAACCGGTATACAAAGTTTTATTAAAATCTGAAAGGTAATTCTAAAATCGACACTTACCTTAAAAAAAAAAAATCGAGCAACTCTAAATAAATCGTATTAATAGCAACCGTGTCGCTTTAAAATCGCGTAAAAAAAAGATGTCACGTAAGACGAGAGTCAGATGTACATCCTGTACTTGAATTTTAATAAGATCCCCGAAGTGTTAAATAGAAGTTCAGCTCCGGGGAAATGGCGCAACCCCGCTTTCCCTTAATGATTTTTATCGGGGGCAAAAATGCATAAATTATGTCGCAGCATAAATCATAGCGACATTCCGTCGTCGCGTAACGGCAGTGAATTTATTCGAGTTCCCTCATTAGCAGCGATGCTTTCATATTCCTTCAGTTACACGTGAAAACGTTCTTTCTCGGCGGCTGGCGTGGATAAATTATCGTCACCTCAGGACTCCGACGTGTCTTTGGTCCCACGTGTCGGACATCTCCCGCGATTCTTCCTCGGACACGGGGCCTCGCCGGATCAGGTTTCGTAATCTCACGCGTGTACAGGACCTTTCATCGCACCTTTCCCCGTAGCGACATGATTAATGGCGCGGACGTCGCCTCGGACAAGGGAGCGGCGGCGGCGGGCGCCGCGCCGTTTCGGTCGTATCAGTCGCGCGATTCCAAAGGGAATAGTTTGTACGTGGTTACGCAGCGAAACAGGAAAATGATTTATTCCGCGGCGGCGAGGGCGGAATCCCAAGTACGCCCGGGCAATTATGAAGCGAGTGAATTTCGAGACCTTTTCTGATTTTTCAATTGGCTAATTAGCCCCCAGGGGGGATCACANAAAATGTCTCAGGAAGAGCCCACAAACATTCAAGCTAAAAGAACTCAAAAGTTCTTTTGGAAAGGTAAAAGAATTATCGAGAAATTGTTTAAGAAGAAGGAACATCAAGTGGAATTAGCGAAAAAACTGAAGCGTATTGATGGAAAATATGCAACTAACTTCAAGTACAATACTGAGATCACCGATTTCAATCTTAAAGGCCGAAGAATTATTAATATGAAACATGTTGCAGAAAAAATGTTTTGTAGGTCATGCAAGACAGTACTATCTTTCACTAACATCGAAGAAGAAAGACGAGTTGGTATAGCTTCCGTATTTTCTATACGGAGAGCTTGCCAAAAAATTAACGTAGTTACTACGCTTCAATTCCCAGATCGGACGGCGAGGCGTGAAAATCAATAATTTATTATATTTATACGTACTAAATTAATAAATGTAAGCAATCAACATCTTCGTTTAGATATCAACTAATACCTCGTCAAATTTTATTTAATTCTGAACAGTAGTTTTTGAGAATTTCTATCTGAAAGGAGATTCTCCACAAGACCCCGTGTTCTTATCGTAAAAGTAAAAATCGTGGTAACTTTTTTTCAGGTACCCTANGGGCGAACCGAAACAAATACCGACGGAGACTAAATTGATGTTCTTGCAATTAAACTGCATATGAATAATAAAAATGCGAATAGCTTCAGTGAATTTTTGGGGCTGAAAGAAACGCTGTGGAATAAATAACGTGGGGCACTTTCATTGGCTAAAGGAAAGTGCATCTCCTCGGATATCGAGTTACATCTCGCGAAGGATTCAGTTGTCCATTAGCGCGGAATTTTTCTTATAAATATAAATAAGAGCAACGCAAGAGAAAAAAAGAGAGAAAGAAAAGAGAGCGTCCCGACAAGAAAATGAGATGCAACCCGCCCTTGGGACCTTAAGATAATAACGGCCCGTGGATGAATAAATTATCTGGGATACGACACTGACGTTCGACGGGTGAAAACTGCGCGCGAGAGCCGCGCTAATTAAATTTGCGAACGCTGAACGTGCCTGCGCATTACCGGATGACTAATAGCAACCGCCGTCAACCCGTTTTCTCCTCGATCCTGACGGACTTCGTTTCTTCGACGCGTGCCGCGGCCCCGCGACATCCTCGCCGATTTCTCGTTACCGAGCTCACGTTTCGCCAGCCAACAAAAATAGACGAGATACGAAGTGATTTCCCTAATCTCTACGAATTTAATTAAATTACTTAAAGAACCAATTATAAATTAAAATTGTTCGTTGCTTAAAATTGTCCTATTTCTATCAGAAGAGGTTCGTTGCAGCGCAGAGCCGGCGTGCATTAACGTATTATTCACGGAATTAGCAGTGTTATAAAAAAAAACCTTTATTTTCCACTCGCCTGCGATTCGAGGATTTACCGTTAATCGGATAATGTAATACGGCGAAGGTTGAAACTTATAATTCGGCCGTAATCGCTTCCGCATCGTTCAGCTCGCGTGGGATACAAGGAGAGCGAACGACCGAGCGAGAGAGAGAGAGAGAGAAAGTAAAAAAAAGAAACGAGTTTCAACCACGAGCTTACTCTCAACGATTCACGGGTTTATGCTTAATCGCATAATTGAACAAAATTCGTAGCGGGCAATTCATAGTTCACTTGTAATCTCCGCTGCATTGAACGCAGCAGGTCGAGCACGAATCGAGATCGGGAGGGTCGAAAAAGGAGGCGCATGAAAGCGTTTTGAATCCTATGGGTCGACCGCCTCTCAACGTCTGAAAAATAGACCCCCCGATATATATATATACGTATGTATAGAGCATATATATATAGTATATGTATATATATACACGTATTTGCTCCCCTCGAAGGCGGCAGTAACCCTTCGGCTTCGACGTTATGGCCGAGGTAGCTACGTTCTTGAGATGGGTCTGCGCTCCGTCCTGTGGGATTACTAGACGGTCCCTACCAGCCGCTATTCGCGAATGTATTGAATATAAAAGTGGCTAAGTAGACAGTGGCCCCCCCGAAATAACATACTGCTCGCCGGTACATAAAAGAGGGGTAACGTTTCGGGTGTCTTCGATCCCCTCCGGCTCGGTGTAAACGAATAATAACCACGAATTACACCGCGACCCCTCGACGCTCTCCTACGGCCAAGAAAATATGTACACCATTCGGATTCCTTCCGCGGCGTACATATGCACCGCGAACAGATTTCCAGAGGGTGGAACACGATTGCCTTTTACGTTAATAGTTATGATTGCACCGGGTTCCGCGCGGGTGAAAATGGCACGACCGGGACCCCTTACACCGATCCTTACCATTTCTCTTCTGAATCACATCGAACTCTTTCTATATACAGTTTCTTTTTTATCGAAATGCTCGTATATTATCTGGAGTCTCTTCCTATTGAATATTATGAACTCTATATACAATAATAATAATTTCTTTTATTGATAACGAGCAGAACAGGTGTCTGTGAAGTTGGCACTCGATTCTATTATAAATTAAAGAACTCAACCAGTTCTAGNATAAATGTAAGCAATCAACATCTTCGTTTAGATATCAACTAATACCTCGTCAAATTTTATTTAATTCTGAACAGTAGTTTTTGAGAATTTCTATCTGAAAGGAGATTCTCCACAAGACCCCGTGTTCTTATCGTAAAAGTAAAAATCGTGGTAACTTCTTTTCNCCGCCGTCGCTGCCCCGCGTCGAGCGTGAAAGTACGGAAAGAGCAAACGGGACGGACGGCAGAGGGAGAGGAAAAATCGTGGCGGAGGAGAGAAAGGCAAAAAAAGCCGGTCGATGGAGGAGAAGACGCGGGGGGCAGGGAATAAAGAAAAGAAAGGACTTCAAACAGTCGCTGCATAATGCATCGGCTGGCTGGCACAGTATCCACCCGTTTCTTCCTGCACAACCCTTCGAAATAAAAAGCTTTTCCGCCTAAAGGCTAACTTTCGCTGATACAGGCGCCGGCCCTTCGTGCTTACGCGATGGAACCACTCGTTAGAGGCAATGACGACTCGACGGGGACAGTACACAGCATGAGTCTTGTAATACCACGACTTCAAATGACTCAGAAGGTATCTTTTGTACGAAATACATTTTTAAACTGTTGCATGACAGAGGGATACATCTATTTTTTGCTTCTTTGGTTCTTTTATTGAGATATGAGGCTTATCTTCAGGTTTTTAAATAGAATGATCAATATTTTTTTCAAATTTCAATAAAGCATTATATTCTGAGTAAGCAAAAAACTTGTGATAATAACGAGTGTTAAAAATTAATAATTACTGAAATCTTTTCCTCCTAAAGAGTAGACACACATCTGTCTTTTGCTTCTTTGGTCTTTTGAGCGAGATATGAGGCACCTTTAGAATTTTAAATAGAATGTCTAATATTTTTCCTCGAATTTTAATAAAACACCAGGTTCTCAGTAAAAAAAGTATTATAACAATAAAAGTTTCAAATTAATAATTATTGAAATATTCTCAAATTAATAGTCTTCTATTATAAAATATTTTGTGTTCACTCAAGTTTTGGAGATTGGTCACCAAATCATTGAATCATACTTAATCGATGGCTTCGCTCATAAATCAAATGTCTCTCCAAAATACATCACATCAGGCCTGTTAGAAAATGTAGCACACCTAGTACGTTAAATAATCTGATATCGACAATCATTCAGTACATTATGGTTGGAAACCGCAGGAAATAATGCATGTCATCGTAGAAGCAGTGCAATATTTGTTTAAAGATTTTCATAGTACAACGAAGAGCTTACGAATTATTCAAAGTCGTCGTATTACGAGACACATACCGAATGCACTCGTTGCAAGAGTTTGGTAGACCACTAATTCGGACGTTATTGAACGTCTAGTTTTATTACTTATACGTTTTCGTATACTTTTCTCGGACCGTGATCTTGAGTGACCTTGAATAATTATAGTAACTGAATTCCTAATGAAAGGGACTATCATCGTAGAAGTTTAAAAAGTGGTGGTTTCATTTAAAAAAACAAAGGTCACCTTCGAATCTCGGAGGAGCCTCCATCTAGAAAAAAACAGTATCCACCATTGCATGTCCACCTTCGAATAGAGTATGTTTCGTTTAAACATTTTTTTTTTTCGAAAAATAAATATTTTTCGAGAAGATCGCGTGTAAAGATTAAAATGAGACACCCTGTATTATGATAATAATAAAATAATGTCACAATATTCTTTATAAATACTTATTCCGCGAATTTTGTATGATCGAATCCTGACGTCAAATAACAGTATATTTATTTTATTCCTATTTCCGGTTCAGCCGCACTTAATCAGAAATCATTACTGAGATATTCAGTCACTGATTAGCTGTTTTATAGCATCCCTAAAGGGTCACTAATATACAATGAATACCAAGTTTTTTAAATTTTTTGTTAGACATTCTATAGTAAATTAAGCTCTCTAAAATTCCACAGAAGATAAAACTCTTTTATCCAATACTAAAAGTTTTATACCGTTTCGAAATGTGTACAAATATTTGTGGACGTCAACTTTTTGACAACATTGACAACTTTTTGTGTCATCTGAGTTTGGTTGACATGACAGTGGAAGTGATATTAAAATTGCATAACAAATATCTTATGAATTATTCAAAATCGTCATTATTACTATTATTACCATTATTATGAATATTATTTTATGAGACTCATTTTGTCTACATATCTTGAGGGTTCACGCGAGGGCGGTTTCCGTGTACGTTGGACACGATGCGCATATCGACGCGGCCGAGCAAACGTGACTCTGATGCCTTTGAACCGGCGAGCCTCCTCTGGCAGCTCCCGTATTTGCGTCGGGTAATCATCGATAATTACGGCAGAACGACGGGGGCCGTTCTTGCCGATATGCTTGTTTCGCTACAACGTATCATTTTCTCATTATACGCGCGGCCCCTCGCGCCGTTCAGAATGTCACCGGGGACCCGGCCAGTGTTTTATCAGCGAAATCGTACCAGCTAATTACCACATCGAAACGTTTTTAGCTTATTATTTCGTCGTGAAATAGTGGATTGTTTTTCGAAGAAGCTTAACGATACCGCCCATTTATCAATGTATTCATTTACATATTCCGCGTCCATTACGAGCATTCATTACGACGTAAAAGTAATTTGTTTGTACGTAAAAGGTGTAACGAGCGCGCGCGTGCGCCGTAAACCCTCAACGACGAGCGACACGGGTCCATGAATCATCTATTATCTAGTAGACGAAGTAAAGGGAATCTAATGGCGCCTAGATTCGAGCGCTTTGCTCTCACCTCCGTTTCCGACCCTTTTCAACATTCCTCTTCTTTAACACCTACCGCCGTGCCTCGGCGAACGTTCCATTTCCTCCGAAACGGGAGCAACGCGCGCCGCCAACGACCTTAACGAAACAAAGCGCGCCGAGCGGAGGAAGAAAAAGAAGCCGAGATCAGAGGAGAGAGAACCGGGAAGTCACGCGTGTATTATTGAACGTTCAATATCATTCCCCGGCAAGCGGACGTATTTCACCGTGAACAATACGTGCCTCCTCCTCCTCCTCCTCCTCTTCTTCTTCTCTCTCATCTCAAGCGTGCATTATACATTCCGCTGCGTCTTGCCGCGCGAAAGGGTTAATATTTCAAGGCGCTTATAAAAGCTTCAAGGGCGGAATATCGCGATATCGGAAAATAAAGTCTGTAACGTTCGGTTCGACGGGTTTCGGCTTCTTCTTCGGCTCCAGGGGACCAGCGCCGACCGTGAAAGAGGGTTTACCGAGGGGGCGAGCTCGCGCATAATCTAATTTCGCTGCCACTCGGCTGCAGCGTTACCGTTCGCCGCCTCCGACAGGACTTCCACCCTCGGAGACTTCGACGGGCCTGCAGACTCACCGGCCGCGAGCCACCCCCACTCCCACTTTAACCGTCGAGAGTGCAACGCATTAATAGGCGTACACGCGCATAATTCGGGCGTCCATGCGAAGGAGCCGACACTGGCTGCGATGCACGGTTGTCTGACCCTTCATAAACCAGCCACCCCCTCCTAACTTTCTTCGCTCGGCTTGCACCGGCCCGAGGGGTGCCCTCCCCTGCCCCTGCTTGACTCGCTCGTTCGCTCTTCTACACGATTCTCGCATTACTAACGCTGACCTTCTACATTTTGCCTGCTATTAGTTAACGAGCTATCAAAACATTATGTGTTTGTCGCCTGGACAACGAGGTGCAGGCTGTTTTAAGATAGTTGGTCCTCTGTTATAGTGCTTCCAAAACTATCTTCTGCTAATAAGGGTTCCAACTTGGAAGGGTTTTGAACAGTTGGGCTCTATTTATTCATATTATGTTTATATTATATTATCGTTGGATATTTAAAAATAATTGCTAAATAAATAAGATGTTTTAATGACATTTTTTTTAATTTTTATTAGCAGGAATTGCCTAACCTGAAGAATTTTTTATTTAAGCAATAGTTACCATAAGGGATGATTATAATTGAGATGTGATGTAAAAGATTGTACTAAAATACAGCGAACTCTATATTTGTATATTTAAAAATTATTGCTAAATGAATAGTATGTTTTAATGACATTTTTTTAAATTTTTACTAGGAGGAATTAACCAACTTGAAGAATTTTTTATTTAAGTAACAATTATTATACTTTAAGGGTTGATTTTAACTGAGATGTGAAGTAAAAGGTTGTAATAAATCACACAACTACTAAAATACATTTTGCTCGCTCCACGCAATTATCTCAGAAACTGAACGAGATTGCGAAAAATGGTTTCAACAAAAGCTATAGGGTTTCGAGGGGGTGAATTATTGATGAACTTGACCTTAAAATAAATTTTCAATAACCAATGAAGGCCAACTTTCGTTTTTCAAATTTCTTTCTATCTTAGAGGAGTGTAAAATCGATCATAAGATCAGGAATCGATGCGTAATAAAGTGTGCAGCGTTTCGTTACTGTGTGAGTATAGAGGAATGAATTATTCACTTTCTGAAGGCTCAAGGTGTAAACCAATTATAATTTTTATCTTACCAATTTTAATTTTACCAATATTTTTTGGCCCATAAGACTAGATAAATATTGCACTACTACAAAATTACTTCTTAGTTATAATCAATTGGTTATGACTATATTGTGGTAATTAATCAATTGATTATGAACATTAGAATCAGTTGATACTCTAATGATTTATAAAGAATTAGAAGCAATGCAATGCTACTTTCGATAATTCTCGACTTAAAATATAAATAAATTGAGAAAATTCAATATATCTTGACCGATTTTGATGAAAGGCCATTGCTATTTCAATGCTCAACTCCAATGCTATGATAAAATTTGCGAATATTGATTGACGGTATTTCGAAAATCAGATAGTCAATCGAGCTAGAGTTTATCGCAAATATTCTCTGGTTCCTGTACAAGAATAATATATGTATGTACAAGTATGTACATATTACTACATATATAATATAAGAATAATGATACATATCTATTATATATATTATTATACACACATGTATGTATATTATATTATTCTTGCACAAAATTTCGAACAACTTTTAATACTTCTAAATTAAGCAACAACTATCTCGAGAGAAAGAGAGATAGACAGAGGAACACTTTGCTCTTTGTTGGATTTTTTATTTGCACTTTAAGATGAAGAGGAGTTTGGAGAAGACTCAGCGACGAGGAGTAAATTCCCTGAATTATATAGTGCAATAAAATTAGAACTTGAAAATCGAAAACATGACGGAACTATGTGGTATAGAATTTACAGCAGATACATGGCAGGTGTCACTCAGCCGGATCCTCATCAGGAACAAAATTAATATACCGTGACATCGACGAGAGAATGCAATATGTTTGCATGGCGGCGGAACTTCATTGTTTAACCCCGGCAAAGTTTGCGAATAGAAACAGGGCGAACCGAAACAAATACCGACGGAGACTAAATTGATGTTCTTGCAATTAAACTGCATATGAATAATAAAAATGCGAATAGCTTCAGTGAATTTTTGGGGCTGAAAGAAACGCTGTGGAATAAATAACGTGGGGCACTTTCATTGGCTAAAGGAAAGTGCATCTCCTCGGATATCGAGTTACATCTCGCGAAGGATTCAGTTGTCCATTAGCGCGGAATTTTTCTTATAAATATAAATAAGAGCAACGCAAGAGAAAAAAAGAGAGAAAGAAAAGAGAGCGTCCCGACAAGAAAATGAGATGCAACCCGCCCTTGGGACCTTAAGATAATAACGGCCCGTGGATGAATAAATTATCTGGGATACGACACTGACGTTCGACGGGTGAAAACTGCGCGCGAGAGCCGCGCTAATTAAATTTGCGAACGCTGAACGTGCCTGCGCATTACCGGATGACTAATAGCAACCGCCGTCAACCCGTTTTCTCCTCGATCCTGACGGACTTCGTTTCTTCGACGCGTGCCGCGGCCCCGCGACATCCTCGCCGATTTCTCGTTACCGAGCTCACGTTTCGCCAGCCAACAAAAATAGACGAGATACGAAGTGATTTCCCTAATCTCTACGAATTTAATTAAATTACTTAAAGAACCAATTACAAATTAAAATTGTTCGTTGCTTAAAATTGTCCTATTTCTATTAGAAGAGGTTCGTTGCAGCGCAGACCCGGCGTGCATTAACGTATTATTCACGGAATTAGCAGTGTTATNTGACTAATAGCAACCGCCGTCAACCCGTTTTCTCCTCGATCCTGACGGACTTCGTTTCTTCGACGCGTGCCGCGGCCCCGCGACATCCTCGCCGATTTCTCGTTACCGAGCTCACGTTTCGCCAGCCAACAAAAATAGACGAGATACGAAGTGATTTCCCTAATCTCTACGAATTTAATTAAATTACTTAAAGAACCAATTATAAATTAAAATTGTTCGTTGCTTAAAATTGTCCTATTTCTATCAGAAGAGGTTCGTTGCAGCGCAGAGCCGGCGTGCATTAACGTATTATTCACGGAATTAGCAGTGTTATAAAAAAAAACCTTTATTTTCCACTCGCCCGCGATTCGAGGATTTACCGTTAATCAGATAATGTAATACGGCGAAGGTTGAAACTTATAATTCGGCCGTAATCGCTTCCGCATCGTTCAGCTCGCGTGGGATACAAGGAGAGCGAACGACCGAGCGAGCGAGCGAGCGAGAGAGAGAGAGAGAGAAAGTAAAAAAAAGAAACGAGTTTCAACCACGAGCTTACTCTCAACGATTCACGGGTTTATGCTTAATCGCATAATTGAACAAAATTCGTAGCGGGCAATTCATAGTTCACTTGTAATCTCCGCTGCATTGAACGCAGCAGGTCGAGCACGAATCGAGATCGGGAGGGTCGAAAAAGGAGGCGCATGAAAGCGTTTTGAATCCTATGGGTCGACCGCCTCTCAACGTCTGAAAAATAGACCCCCCGATATATATATATACGTATGTATAGAGCATATATATATAGTATATGTATATATATACACGTATTTGCTCCCCTCGAAGGCGGCAGTAACCCTTCGGCTTCGACGTTATGGCCGAGGTAGCTACGTTCTTGAGATGGGTCTGCGCTCCGTCCTGTGGGATTACTAGACGGTCCCTACCAGCCGCTATTCGCGAATGTATTGAATATAAAAGTGGCTAAGTAGACAGTGGCCCCCCCGAAATAACATACTGCTCGCCGGTACATAAAAGAGGGGTAACGTTTCGGGTGTCTTCGATCCCCTCCGGCTCGGTGTAAACGAATAATAACCACGAATTACACCGCGACCCCTCGACGCTCTCCTACGGCCAAGAAAATATGTACACCATTCGGATTCCTTCCGCGGCGTACATATGCACCGCGAACAGATTTCCAGAGGGTGGAACACGATTGCCTTTTACGTTAATAGTTATGATTGCACCGGGTTCCGCGCGGGTGAAAATGGCACGACCGGGACCCCTTACACCGATCCTTACCATTTCTCTTCTGAATCACATCGAACTCTTTCTATATACAGTTTCTTTTNGAAGCTTAACGATACCGCCCATTTATCAATGTATTCATTTACATATTCCGGCGTCCATTACGAGCATTCATTACGACGTAAAAGTAATTTGTTTGAACGTAAAAGGTGTGACGAGCGCGCGCGCGCGCCGTAAACCAGCAACGACGAGCGACACGGGTCCATGAATCATCTATTATCTAGTAGACGAAGTAAAGGGAATCTAATGGCGCCTAGATTCGAGCGCTTTGCTCTCACCTCCGTTTCCGACCCTTTTCAACATTCCTCTTCTTTAACACCTACCGCCGTGCCTCGGCGAACGTTCCATTTCCTCCGAAACGGGAGCAACGCGCGCCGCCAACGACCTTAACGAAACAAAGCGCGCCGAGCGGAGGAAGAAAAAGAAGCCGAGATCAGAGGAGAGAGAACCGGGAAGTCACGCGTGTATTATTGAACGTTCAATATCATTCCCCGGCAAGCGGACGTATTTCACCGTGAACAATACGTGCCTCCTCCTCCTCCTCCTCCTCTTCTTCTTCTCTCTCATCTCAAGCGTGCATTATACATTCCGCTGCGTCTTGCCGCGCGAAAGGGTTAATATTTCAAGGCGCTTATAAAAGCTTCAAGGGCGGAATATCGCGATATCGGAAAATAAAGTCTGTAACGTTCGGTTCGACGGGTTTCGGCTTCTTCTTCGGCTCCAGGGGACCAGCGCCGACCGTGAAAGAGGGTTTACCGAGGGGGCGAGCTCGCGCATAATCTAATTTCGCTGCCACTCGGCTGCAGCGTTACCGTTCGCCGCCTCCGACAGGACTTCCACCCTCGGAGACTTCGACGGGCCTGCAGACTCACCGGCCGCGAGCCACCCCCACTCCCACTTTAACCGTCGAGAGTGCAACGCATTAATAGGCGTACACGCGCATAATTCGGGCGTCCATGCGAAGGAGCCGACACTGGCTGCGATGCACGGTTGTCTGACCCTTCATAAACCAGCCACCCCCTCCTAACTTTCTTCGCTCGGCTTGCACCGGCCCGAGGGGTGCCCTCCCCTGCCCCTGCTTGACTCGCTCGTTCGCTCTTCTACACGATTCTCGCATTACTAACGCTGACCTTCTACATTTTGCCTGCTATTAGTTAACGAGCTATCAAAACATTATGTGTTTGTCGCCTGGACAACGAGGTGCAGGCTGTTTTAAGATAGTTGGTCCTCTGTTATAGTGCTTCCAAAACTATCTTCTGCTAATAAGGGTTCCAACTTGGAAGGGTTTTGAACAGTTGGGCTCTATTTATTCATATTATGTTTATATTATATTATCGTTGGATATTTAAAAATAATTGCTAAATAAATAAGATGTTTTAATGACATTTTTTTTAATTTTTATTAGCAGGAATTGCCTAACCTGAAGAATTTTTTATTTAAGCAATAGTTACCATAAGGGATGATTATAATTGAGATGTGATGTAAAAGATTGTACTAAAATACAGCGAACTCTATATTTGTATATTTAAAAATTATTGCTAAATGAATAGTATGTTTTAATGACATTTTTTTAAATTTTTACTAGGAGGAATTAACCAACTTGAAGAATTTTTTATTTAAGTAACAATTATTATACTTTAAGGGTTGATTTTAACTGAGATGTGAAGTAAAAGGTTGTACTAAATCACACAACTACTAAAATACATTTTGCTCGCTCCACGCAATTATCTCAGAAACTGAACGAGATTGCGAAAAATGGTTTCAACAAAAGCTATAGGGTTTCGAGGGGGTGAATTATTGATGAACTTGACCTTAAAATAAATTTTCAATAACCAATGAAGGCCAACTTTCGTTTTTCAAATTTCTTTCTATCTTAGAGGAGTGTAAAATCGATCATAAGATCAGGAATCGATGCGTAATAAAGTGTGCAGCGTTTCGTTACTGTGTGAGTATAGAGGAATGAATTATTCACTTTCTGAAGGCTCAAGGTGTAAACCAATTATAATTTTTATCTTACCAATTTTAATTTTACCAATATTTTTTGGCCCATAAGACTAGATAAATATTGCACTACTACAAAATTACTTCTTAGTTATAATCAATTGGTTATGACTATATTGTGGTAATTAATCAATTGATTATGAACATTAGAATCAGTTGATACTCTAATGATTTATAAAGAATTAGAAGCAATGCAATGCTACTTTCGATAATTCTCGACTTAAAATATAAATAAATTGAGAAAATTCAATATATCTTGACCGATTTTGATGAAAGGCCATTGCTATTTCAATGCTCAACTCCAATGCTATGATAAAATTTGCGAATATTGATTGACGGTATTTCGAAAATCAGATAGTCAATCGAGCTAGAGTTTATCGCAAATATTCTCTGGTTCCTGTACAAGAATAATATATGTATGTACAAGTATGTACATATTACTACATATATAATATAAGAATAATGATACATATCTATTATATATATTATTATACACACATGTATGTATATTATATTATTCTTGCACAAAATTTCGAACAACTTTTAATACTTCTAAATTAAGCAACAACTATCTCGAGAGAAAGAGAGATAGACAGAGGAACACTTTGCTCTTTGTTGGATTTTTTATTTGCACTTTAAGATGAAGAGGAGTTTGGAGAAGACTCAGCGACGAGGAGTAAATTCCCTGAATTATATAGTGCAATAAAATTAGAACTTGAAAATCGAAAACATGACGGAACTATGTGGTATAGAATTTACAGCAGATACATGGCAGGTGTCACTCAGCCGGATCCTCATCAGGAACAAAATTAATATACCGTGACATCGACGAGAGAATGCAATATGTTTGCATGGCGGCGGAACTTCATTGTTTAACCCCGGCAAAGTTTGCGAATAGAAACAGGGCGAACCGAAACAAATACCGACGGAGACTAAATTGATGTTCTTGCAATTAAACTGCATATGAATAATAAAAATGCGAATAGCTTCAGTGAATTTTTGGGGCTGAAAGAAACGCTGTGGAATAAATAACGTGGGGCACTTTCATTGGCTAAAGGAAAGTGCATCTCCTCGGATATCGAGTTACATCTCGCGAAGGATTCAGTTGTCCATTAGCGCGGAATTTTTCTTATAAATATAAATAAGAGCAACGCAAGAGAAAAAAAGAGAGAAAGAAAAGAGAGCGTCCCGACAAGAAAATGAGATGCAACCCGCCCTTGGGACCTTAAGATAATAACGGCCCGTGGATGAATAAATTATCTGGGATACGACACTGACGTTCGACGGGTGAAAACTGCGCGCGAGAGCCGCGCTAATTAAATTTGCGAACGCTGAACGTGCCTGCGCATTACCGGATGACTAATAGCAACCGCCGTCAACCCGTTTTCTCCTCGATCCTGACGGACTTCGTTTCTTCGACGCGTGCCGCGGCCCCGCGACATCCTCGCCGATTTCTCGTTACCGAGCTCACGTTTCGCCAGCCAACAAAAATAGACGAGATACGAAGTGATTTCCCTAATCTCTACGAATTTAATTAAATTACTTAAAGAACCAATTATAAATTAAAATTGTTCGTTGCTTAAAATTGTCCTATTTCTATCAGAAGAGGTTCGTTGCAGCGCAGAGCCGGCGTGCATTAACGTATTATTCACGGAATTAGCAGTGTTATAAAAAAAAACCTTTATTTTCCACTCGCCTGCGATTCGAGGATTTACCGTTAATCGGATAATGTAATACGGCGAAGGTTGAAACTTATAATTCGGCCGTAATCGCTTCCGCATCGTTCAGCTCGCGTGGGATACAAGGAGAGCGAACGACCGAGCGAGAGAGAGAGAGAGAGAAAGTAAAAAAAAGAAACGAGTTTCAACCACGAGCTTACTCTCAACGATTCACGGGTTTATGCTTAATCGCATAATTGAACAAAATTCGTAGCGGGCAATTCATAGTTCACTTGTAATCTCCGCTGCATTGAACGCAGCAGGTCGAGCACGAATCGAGATCGGGAGGGTCGAAAAAGGAGGCGCATGAAAGCGTTTTGAATCCTATGGGTCGACCGCCTCTCAACGTCTGAAAAATAGACCCCCCGATATATATATATACGTATGTATAGAGCATATATATATAGTATATGTATATATATACACGTATTTGCTCCCCTCGAAGGCGGCAGTAACCCTTCGGCTTCGACGTTATGGCCGAGGTAGCTACGTTCTTGAGATGGGTCTGCGCTCCGTCCTGTGGGATTACTAGACGGTCCCTACCAGCCGCTATTCGCGAATGTATTGAATATAAAAGTGGCTAAGTAGACAGTGGCCCCCCCGAAATAACATACTGCTCGCCGGTACATAAAAGAGGGGTAACGTTTCGGGTGTCTTCGATCCCCTCCGGCTCGGTGTAAACGAATAATAACCACGAATTACACCGCGACCCCTCGACGCTCTCCTACGGCCAAGAAAATATGTACACCATTCGGATTCCTTCCGCGGCGTACATATGCACCGCGAACAGATTTCCAGAGGGTGGAACACGATTGCCTTTTACGTTAATAGTTATGATTGCACCGGGTTCCGCGCGGGTGAAAATGGCACGACCGGGACCCCTTACACCGATCCTTACCATTTCTCTTCTGAATCACATCGAACTCTTTCTATATACAGTTTCTTTTTTATCGAAATGCTCGTATATTATCTGGAGTCTCTTCCTATTGAATATTATGAACTCTATATACAATAATAATAATTTCTTTTATTGATAACGAGCAGAACAGGTGTCTGTGAAGTTGGCACTCGATTCTATTATAAATTAAAGAACTCAACCAGTTCTAGCAACACTTTTAATAGTTCTACAGTTCCTGATGAAAAATAAAAAAGAGTTCCGCAGTCCAAATGTTGAAAAACTCGAAAATACAAAATCGAGTGCCGACTTCACATTCCAGAGCACTCGATTTCTTTTCTCTAAAGTATCAATAATAATTGCAAAATTCAAGGTTTCTTGAGAGTTCCCGATAGTTCTACAATAGTTCTACACCAATATGAAATTTCAAATCGACATCTTGATAATTACTATGTTTTTTGACAATTTTACTGTATGTTGACCACTCAATGTTTCCTATAAAGTACCGATAATAATTGAAACATTCAAAGTTTTTTGCAAGTTCCCGATAGTTCTACAATAGTTCTAGTCTAATATGAAATTTCATATGGATATCTTGATAATTACTATATTTTTCAAAAATTTTACTCCGCGGCCAGCACTCGATGTTTCCTATAAAGGACCGATAATAATTGAAAAATTCAAAGTTTTTCATGAGTTCCCGGAAGTTCTACAATAGTTCTAGCCTAATATGAAATTACAAATCGGCATCTTGACAATTACTATATTTTTCGCTTCACCTTCCTATTATTTCCCAAAACAATTATCAAAATATCGATTTGAAATTTCATATTAAATATTCTAGAATTATTATAGAACTACCGAGAACTCTCAAGAAACCTTGAATTTTTCAATTATTATTGGTACTTCAGAATAAAAAATCGAGTACTAGAACGTGAAGTCGGCACTCGATTTTCTATTTTCGAGTTTTTCAACATTTGGACTGCGGAACTCTTTTTTATTTTTCATTAGGAACTGTAGACCTATTAAAAGTGTTACTAGAACTGGTGGAGTTTTTTAATTTATAACAAATTCGAGTGCCAACTTCACAGACACGCAAAACAGCTGTACCATTTTTAGTGGGTGAAACTGCAACAGGAGGAAACACGCGTGCGAACCCGCAGTTGCGTTACATCTGACCGTCGGTCGCATCCAGCAAACTGTAATTCCGAATCCATACGGAATATAAAATCAACGACACGTTTCTAACGTGCGGCAGACGCTAGGCGTGCGATGTTTGGGAAACAATGCTCGGCCGTGATGCATTGTTCAGCTCGCGCCGACAATGCGCACCCTGAGTTGGTTATCGTCGTTGATAAGTGGCATCCGTTACTCCGCGGGTTTATGGCAATTTGAAACATTAATTGCAGATTAAACAGAGGTCGTCGGTATACAGTGCAGAGGTAATTATGCCGCGGTAATCTCCGGCTGACCAACCGCTCGCTATGCCCAGGCCAATCCTAAACGTTGCATTGGTTTCGGCGCGCATCCATGCGTCGTTGATGTGGACCGTACGCCCGGCTGTGTACAAACGGGCTCCGCGCGGCGCACGGAGTCGAACACACACGCACGATTTGCTGTACGTGATTGACAGTGCAGGCCGAGCGCGCGTGCCGCCCACGGACATCGACGTTCGCGCGTTAAAATCGTAAACTGTCGTCCGGGCCTGCCCGTGACAACAACGCGAGTCTTGACGCAGGATTTAAGAGGCCGGTACACTGAATCAGCTGTCAAAATCGCGCCACATGCCACCTATTTATCCGTTCTCGTTAGCCAATCAACGTCATTTATGATATCGAAAGATCGATCGATGATCCGGCCCCCGGGGTCGAGATTTCACTTTCCACGTCTCTTGTGAAACTTGTCCTTCGTCAAGGTGAGTCTATTAAAATGCAACCATTGCAAATCGTTATCACATTATGCTATATGTTATTCTCTTAATTATAATTAAAATTTAATATTTATTGATCCTTGCCTTTCGGGTTTAGGTGGATTTCTCTGGTTTTACAATAGTTTAACATCAGTTTTTGGGTTTTAATGTTAATATTAATCTTGAGACCTTCCCTTTTTAACTCTTATCTATAATAATTATCATAAATGCAAGACATTGCATATCGTTATTAAATATTGTACTATACGCTATTCTTTTAATCATTATGAACATTTAATATTTATTGATCCTTTCGGTTTTAGGCGGATTTTTAATTATGATATTGGAGTTCAGCATTGAAATAGCAATAGCCTTTTATCAAAATCGGTCAAAATATATTGAATTTTCTCTATTCATTTATATTTTAGGTCGTGAATCATCGAAAGTAGCATTGCATTACTTCTAATTCTTTATAAATCATAAGAGTGTCAATTGATTCTAATGGAACTTTATATGCATGTGAATATCTGCAGAAAGAATGACTTAAATTTTGAAAAATTGTTTCCTTTACTTCCTTTTGGGTAACTCCAATTTATAACAATTTCTTTTAATATTAGTTACGACTCATGAACTAGCATTTAGTTAACATAACTAAGATTCAATTTTGTAGTAATAGTACATTTATCTAGTCTAATGGGATAAAAGATATTGATGTAATTAAAATTGCTAAGATAAAAATTATGATTGGTTTACACCTTGAGAAAGTGAATTATTCATTCTTTCATACTAACGCAGTAATGAAACGCTGCACAGTTTATTACGCAATGATTTCTGATCTTATGATCGACTTTTCACTCCTCTAAGACAGTTAATTTATTTTACAAACGCAAAATAAATTGATACATACTATATTTTTCTTTGATATAGAATCACGATTTAATTAATAATTAACATCAGTTTATATGAACCTTCAATACGAATATAATTTATATTATTTTCATGGTTATCCTTTAACAAAAACATTAATTAATTGAGTCCATTACTAAGAATATATATTCTATTTCATAATTATTATATATGTGCCGATAATTATGAAAACGATCAAATTGTAAGTCATATCATTCTTGTGTTTAATGGATTACATTTGAAATATAATACTAAATGAATTCCATATAATGTTGAAATAACAATTACTATCTAATGGTTCATTTCTTACAATATCGTGAAAATTACATTGAATTAACTTAATTTAAAACAACATAGTGTAAAATGACTGATAAACTCATTTAAATAAACTAACAATTTTTTCATTCAACACAAGAATTTAAGATTCACTAACATTTTTAAGTCTTTGCAAAATTTCAATGTTTTATCAATGATAATATCTAATACTAAAGTAACATCTAGTAATATTTAATAACTATTAAAATATGAATCCTTCTTCATCGTTTTTATCGAAAATCTCATAGAACCTTAAGCCCCTTCTTCAATTACGCTTATCGTTTTAGTTGAAAGCAACAAGTTACAGTTAATTAAGCGGCCATTCAGGAATCTCTATTTACGTTTACTTTAAAGACAGTTCGGAGACTTCGGTTACACAGCGTCCCGCCGCAAAAATTGCATGCTCGCGTCGTCGTCGACAACGTGTTTACCCTCCGCGGTGACGCGCCGGCTTTTTCATCCGGGGTATCGTGCGCCGCGGTGCAGCTGGCCGGAGTAAGATTACGGAAACGAGGTGTCTCAAACGACATCCCGTATTAACGAATTCCATTATGGGAACAGTTATGGCGCGGCGCTATCGTTACTGATGAGCTCGGGGAACGCCGGCACGTATTACGACCACCCGGTGACTTCCACCTTTGCCTTCATTCGCCTAAGAGCTTCGAAAAGGTTGATCCAGTCGAAAGCCGGCTTCGTCGCCTCTGAATTCGTAAACACCGAACGAAATTATCTTCGGGAAATGCACTTTGATTAAATCTACGATTAAAATCGGTTTAATCGGCGGCCGTCACAGCGGAACACCCACTCGACTTGAACGTCCTGCACGGTTTCATCCAATGAATAAAATGATCAATTTAATAAAGACAGGCCGTCGTCGTCGCGACGTCGTCTCATCCTGTCCTGTCTCGGGTATTCCGCCGGAGGATTTCGCATATTCGTCATGTCTGAAATCTCAGCGAAGACACGGAGAAACGGCGGAGGCATTCCGCGCGCGGGAGTCCCCTCGCCGGGTTCACGGTTCGTAAACGCAATAGAATCCTCGACGCATTCTCGATAAAGAGCGAAAGAACGCGGCCGAGATTAACCGAGTGACGCGACGGCGGCGCGCGGGGGCGTTCTCCTCGGTGATTCCATAGGAACACGGGCGCACCCCACCATGGCGAACAAGATAACATTTAGCCTCGGTCCCAGAAATATTCTAATCCGCCCTTTCCCCGACGATTCTGTTCCGTTCCGTGCGGTGCGGTGCCGTGCCGCGCCGTGGCGTGGCAGCTGACGGCCTCACAAAAGTTCTCTCCCTCTCATATCTCTCCACCCCCTTACTTACTTTCTCCCGTCCTCCTCTAGTTTTTCCCTCCGGCCGATCCGTCGCTCTCTCCCACCCTATGTTCTCTCTCTCTCTCTCTCTCTCTCTCTCTCTCTCTCTATCCCTTGTTCGATCTTCCCTTTCGTTCCACCCGACGTCAGCTGAAGCGTTATGCATCCAGGCATACGTACTACCCGGGTCAGCTCTCTCTCGCCTTGCCGAGCAACAATGAAGGGATTTATTTTATAAACACGGGATATCCCCCGCGAGGTATTGTGCTGTCCGACGAGAGGAGAGAAAACGAGAGGAAACCCGGTCCCCCGGGCGGGGGAAGGGAAGTGGGTGAATGGAGAGAAGTACGGTTCCCGTGACTCACGTGCCACTTCACCGACCGCTCGTCTTTCGTGAGCAACTCGACCGCGATGGACCACTCTTTTAACCGTACCGACAACTGATCCGGAGATAATCCCATTTCGGCGAGATCGCCGCTCGATCAAAGGTGAAGAGATTATAAAATTTTTTCGGCCCTCGACAGCCAGCTAAATTTCATCCCGGAATCACGACCCGGGCTCCATTGATCCGACCTATGTAATAGAGCCTAATCGTTTCGGACTATGAAACGGAAAAAGCACCAACAGCTTATTCTATTTATATAAAAGGCAAGGTTGTTTATATAAAATTCAAGAATGTTAATTAAAGATATACTACACTTTGCAAATAATGGAAATTAAAAAATAATAATAACAACTAGACTGCAGATGTTTATATATTTATGAGAATTTTTAATAATTTATAGAAACAACGTGCAATGATATATTTCCTGATGAAAGATTTCCAAAGTAAATACAACCTTAAACAAAATGACGACTATTTTATTTAAACAGACTGTTTCATTAATTGTGGGTGACCTTTTATGCGTGAGGTCATAGGTTCGTATGGGCAGAGCTGTTAGGCTTTATTGCATAGGCGGCTTTGATCGAACTCGGCCGGGAAAAAATACAGTCGAACAGAAGAGGGAAGGGAAATTGCTGCAATCCAAACCTGTTTCGAGTTTCAAACGGTTTCCTAGTACGTATAAATTACAAGGCTGCTCGTCGCGTTCTATTCTTCTTTGATAGGTCACAGGGTCACCTGCTTATCTTGCACGAGCAGCTTTGCCGCAGTGGTGCGCGCTTCAAACTCGAAAGCTTAATTCTGTCCATCGGTCCGAAGATAATCTCATTTTGGCGAGACCGCCGCGCGACGAACGACCAGGTCAGAGTTTTTCCGGGGTGACGGCAGCCTGAGGGACTCGTCCTATTTCGGACGCGTGCCAAAAATGAGCACGCGGCCGCGAGCCACCGCAACCGTGAAAAATCAACAAACTGCCGGTAGAAAAGTCGCGATTGTCACGTTGGAAATTTTATCAACCTCTTATGTAACGGTTATAATAAAGACTGAAGGGGTTTATGCAGTGTTTTTATTTATAAATAAAGTATGGTACCAGTTTAAAGAATCTGTTCTAAATAACAGTTTTATATGCATATGTGGCTTATTATTTTAATATAATTATATTAGATCATACAATGGCAAGTATTTATAATTAGATTAAATAAAAAAATACCTATTTTACTCTCTTATACTAGTCTACTATACTTAAATACGTATATAATTATATTAATTATAACAGCAATATGCAATCTTTTACTTTTTTATTTACTTCGGATTTGTAAAGCCGATTACAGTATCCAATAAAAAAGCACAATGAAAATGAAATAGAAAACTAAAATACTATGTATAGAATGTAACAATGAAAACTAATAATAATTTAGAGTGATATAA
>SMSR01013408.1:25204-39783 GCA_019453355.1 Ceratina japonica | reverse complement strand
CCGGATAAAGTAAACGCGTTAACGGTAAAAGAAAGAAAAGCGCAACAGGTAGAAACGTAAGTACGTGTAGATGGCTGCATACCGGATATGCCATTATGAATAGACCCATTGTTGCCCGTAATAAGGGATCGAGTCTGAGAAGATAACAGCGCGAACCTTCGCCGAACGCGTATCCGGTGAAAAATGTTGATTACCACACCGGATTACGTGTGTGTTTAATAAAAAGTTTAGCTAGTTCGACAAAACATTTTTATGTACAGTTGCGTTGCGTGTTTAAACGCGTACGAAATGTCGGTGCGATGAAAGACTTACCAGCATTTTATTTAATCATTAAAACCTGATAATTCAAGTACTGAGTTATTCAATTATAAATAGTTCGCGGATTTGTATGCGAAAATATTTTTGGTACTATTTTATATTGATATTTATTTCATAATTATAATAATATCCTTTTTAATTGTTTATAATTGATTATTGAATGATATTTAAAAAACAGTCATTTTTTCATGTTTATAGAGGGCAAGGTGGAGGTGTCGCGGAATGGAAAATACATGAGCACCCTCGAGCCCGCAAAAGTGTTAGGCGAATTGGCGATCCTTTATAATTGCAAGAGAACAGCGACGATAACCGCAGCTACTGATTGTCAATTATGGGCCATCGACCGGCAATGTTTCCAAACGATTATGATGAGGACTGGCCTCTCGAGGCAGGCCGAATACACCGACTTCTTGAAGAGGTAAACGAATAATCCATTTATACATGAAACTGCGGCCAAATTACATGAACATCGAAGATTACAGTGAATTGAATTTATTTCAGCGTTCCCATCTTCAAGAATCTGCCAGAGGAAACACTGATAAAGATCTCCGACGTATTAGAAGAGGTACGACGGTCATAAAAAATCCGTATCATTAATCTATCTCTATTTATACCTAAAACGTATCATAAATATTTTTCGTTTCGCATCTTAGACCTTCTACAACAATGGAGACTACATAATCAGGCAAGGAGCCAGAGGAGACACGTTCTTCATAATAAGCAAAGGACAAGTACGCGTCACGATAAAGCAGCCAGACACCCCTGAAGAGAAATACATCAGGACGTTGGGCAAGGGTGATTTCTTCGGCGAAAAAGCGCTCCAAGGGTAATTGTTCACTGCTTTAATTTTCTGCTTTCGATTTTCGACGTCTAAACTTATGGCCATTTTTCTAGGGACGATCTACGAACGGCGAACATAATCGCGGACGATCCGGAAGGAGTCAGTTGTCTAGTGATCGATCGGGAAACGTTCAATCAGCTGATCTCGTCCTTGGATGAGATTCGTACGCGATACAAGGACGAGCTCGTCGAACGCAGAAGGTAAACCTATTTAGAAATTATTAGAAATATTTATAGAAATATTTATATACATACATAGAAATATTTATAGAAATATTTATATACATACATAGAAATATTTATAGAAATATTTATATACATACATATTAGAAATATTTATATACATACATATTCTTTGGTGCTCATTATTAGAAATATTTATATTAGCCTGACAAGAACTCATTTCCTCGTTTGAGATGAATTCATACACAATGTTTTGAGCATCAAACTATTGTGCTGGATATTCCTTATTAACTCAGTTTATGTATTCTAGTAATTTTCTTGAGTCTTGTTAACACTAATTAATAGACCGTGGAATTTTATGCATCGTGATACATTCATAGTCTTTTTCTTCTTTACCTATGCATAAAACCCGCGGTCTGCTAATTAGCGTAATTGATTGACTTACGTTCGTTATAATCCCTGATTTACGCGTGTTTCACGCTTGCTCAGGATCGAGGAGTAGAGTAAGTACGAGATCTTATGCGAAAGGTTTGAAAAAAATGTGCCATAATACACCAAATCTATAGCATATGATTATATTTATATTTATAATACCATACTATAGCATGTGATTAAAATAAAAACTGGATTTACAGGTCTGAACCTGTAACCTTGATATAAGAATTANTTTAGAAATTATTAGAAATATTTATAGAAATATTTATATACATACATAGAAATATTTATAGAAATATTTATATACATACATAGAAATATTTATAGAAATATTTATATACATACATATTAGAAATATTTATATACATACATATTCTTTGGTGCTCATTATTAGAAATATTTATATTAGCCTGACAAGAACTCATTTCCTCGTTTGAGATGAATTCATACACAATGTTTTGAGCATCAAACTATTGTGCTGGATATTCCTTATTAACTCAGTTTATGTATTCTAGTAATTTTCTTGAGTCTTGTTAACACTAATTAATAGACCGTGGAATTTTATGCATCGTGATACATTCATAGTCTTTTTCTTCTTTACCTATGCATAAAATCCGCGGTCTGCTAATTAGCGTAATTGATTGACTTACGTTCGTTATAATTCCTGATTTACGCGTGTTTCACGCTTGCTCAGGATCGAGGAGTAGAGTAAGTACGAGATCTTATGCGAGAGGTTCGAAAAAAGTAAATGTGCATAATACACCAAATCCTATAAAATATTCTATCTTAGTATAGCATGTGATTAAAATAAAAACTGGATTTACAGGTCTGAACCTGTAACCTTAATATAAAAATATCGTTATAATAAAAATTCCAATTGAAAATATAGATTGAACGAGGAATTCCGAGACCTGAGACTGCAAGATCTGCGACCGCTGGCCACGCTGGGAGTGGGCGGTTTCGGAAGAGTGGAACTGGTCCAAATAGCCGGCGACGGAAGCCGGTCGTTCGCGTTGAAACAGATGAAGAAGGCGCAGATCGTGGAAACGCGGCAGCAACAGCACATCATGTCCGAGAAGAGGATAATGGGCGAGGCCGACTGCGACTTCGTTGTCAAACTGTTCAAAACGTTTAAAGACCGGAAGTACCTGTACATGTTGATGGAGGCCTGCCTCGGCGGAGAACTGTGGACCGTTCTCAGGGACAAGGGACATTTCGACGACGGGACGACCAGATTCTACACTGCCTGCGTCGTCGAGGCCTTCGATTATCTCCACTCGCGAAACATTATCTACAGGGACCTCAAACCGGAGAATCTGTTGCTCGACAGCCAAGGGTAAGGAAATTAATTACTTCAAGGATGAATTTAATTCATTTTATTTATGTTAATTTTGTATGTCTCCTTATTTTCCTGTTTTTCGGGCCTATATATTTTATTGTTAGTTTTGCTAAAAATTTCTTTTTGTTTTTTGTTATACTAGTGTCATAATGGACTCATGTCCGTTTAATGAAGAAATTAAATTAAGTTAAAAGTTTTTTAATAGTCGAGAGGAATATCTAAATTATTTGCGGTATTTCTTTGCTTATTGTACAATAATTTTCTATTATCTAGCTACGTGAAGCTAGTCGATTTCGGGTTTGCGAAACGTTTGGAGCACGGCAGAAAGACTTGGACCTTCTGCGGTACACCTGAATACGTAGCGCCGGAAGTTATTCTGAACAAGGGTCACGACATTAGCGCGGACTACTGGTCTCTGGGTGTCCTGATGTTCGAACTGTTAACCGGGACACCACCGTTCACCGGAGGGGATCCTATGAAGACTTACAATATTATATTGAAGGGCATCGACGCCATCGAATTCCCAAGGTCAATTACGAGAAACGCCACTGCGCTCATCAAGAAACTTTGCAGGTAATTAAAGAAGGAGAGAAAAGTTTTATGAAAAAAATAAGTTACTATTATTATTATATAATCACTCTATATTTGAGTTGTTGTTTAATTTTTATTTATTCCAGGGATAATCCGGCAGAACGTCTCGGTTACCAGAAGGGCGGTATTAGTGAAATACAGAAACACAAGTAAGTGTATGAAATGACATTTAAAAAAGATATGAAGAAGAATAATTGTTAAAATTAATTGTTCGCCTAGGTGGTTCGATGGTTTCAACTGGGAAGGACTCAGAGCGAGAACGCTGGAACCTCCGATAATGCCGAGGGTTCAGAACGCCGCGGACACGACGAACTTCGACGAGTATCCTCCCGATTCCGACCCACCCCCGCCCGACGACGTTTCCGGCTGGGACAACGACTTCTAACGTTAGACTGTTTGGAACGTGATTGTTTTTTTTTATGGGACAGAGAAGCTCCGAGATGCTTTTCGATGGAAACGATCAGGGAATCGCTGAGAAACGTTTCACAATCTCTGCATTTATAGGTATAATGAAACCGCGAACGAGTCGTGGATTACTATACGATTCCTAGATCTTGAAATCCTGATCCTAGATCATTCGAAAGATCCGTAGGGAAGTGATCTGATAATAGAGGCGTCAGGGTTTTCGATTTTTGTGAATTTTTTAACGAATTCACCAGGTAGTTCACACGGTAGATTGTTACACGTGAGCTCAGATGCATAGTTCGCAATCGAGAACCCGGCTCTGTGATACGAATTCAGAAACGCGACACCCTTTCTAAAACCCGTCGAGTCTGCGCGATCTATAGATTCGAGGGATCGTAATCGTACTACGTGAGAGCTACGACCTTTTCTAATATCATCCCTTAGGAGACGCGTGCTCGGGTGATAAAAACTAAAAATCTCGCGAACCGATTTAGAGAAATATAATAAATGCGCACGAGTTTTAATAGCTGGCGCCCGATTAAATTTATTGCTAGCGCAGCGACTTTTGTAAACAAGTCCAAGTGCCATACCGAATAACGAGACGAAGGCGATGAATGGCGACGATTACCGTACAGAGAGTATACGATGTGCAATAATTTAAGCTCAATTAAATAAGCTAATGAGAAAAAATTATCTGGGAAACTGAATTACCGACCGATCGATTTCATTCAAATTAATTGTAAATTAAAGAAGAGCTGTAGTATGCGAGGAGAGAATGAATCTGGATGGATCGTTGGAAATACCGGAGTGTAGAATAAATCGATCGACTGTTTTCGACAGGGAATTATTCCTCGATTAGATCCAATTCATATTTATCTGTCGGACTTGGAGATGTCATTCCTCATTCTCCAGAATACTTATTTATTTCACACAGACGACGTTTCTCTTGTTCTACGAAACTGGAATGGAGATCTTGCCATCGAGACTCGACTTGAATATTGCGCACACGATTAACGTTTCACGATTTGACGAAGAGGAACGAACCCCGCTGGCTGGTTCGATTGTTGTTTGATTTATCTTCATAGTTTATTGTAATAATTCTATTTTAATTAATTACGCGCGAGAATGAGACTACTGTAAATAATTGATTATAAATAAATATAATTGTAAGTATATATATCAAGGGGCGCGGTAGGGGCCCGAAGGCAAGTTTGACAACTTGTGACTAGTTGTGACAACTTGCCCCCGGGCACGCTACCGCGTATGTACTTTTGCTCTATTCTGCTGCAAGTTTCCCTTTCGTAAATAATTTTCAAACAATCAACTTATTAGATCATTGAGTTGAACTTATTTTACGTGTTTATGTATAATTATACATATATACCATTACAAAAATTAACAACAATTTAAACATAATCAAATAATTAACTTATTAACACATTGAGTTGAATTTACTTAACGTGTTTATGTAGACATATACATATACATCATTAGAGAATTTCACAAGAATTTAAATAAAATTTAAGGAAACTTGACTACCACATTTGTTAAGATTTCACAAATTTCAAGAGCTTCATTTGATTGCACCTCAAACTTGTCTATTTAGTTGTTTACCTTTTCGTGAAAAGGTCAGCTTTTTATATACACGCACTTAAAGATGTGTATTGATACTAAATAAAGTTTTATCAAACCTAATTCATTGCTCATGTTCAAATAAATTTCTTTATAGAATGAAGAATTTATTTTATTTGTCAAGATAGAAATTGTTAAGATGTTGACAGGGCAGATCTCTGTTTAGTTGGTTCTTGTAAAAGCTAAACGTTGGACAAAACTTGGTGGTTCTCGTTGTTCCAACTTCCAACTTCCAACCGTGGGCACTCTTACACCAACACCGAGGAGAGATTACTAAAGAGTGGCAGCGCCTGTGTTAAAGCGCGGCCCCAAAAAAGGGCCCAAGGGGGCCCAAACCGGCAAGGTAGATTCATGAAATCCCACAGAATGACTGTTTCCACCGAGGAGAGTCCTCGGTGGTATGACCATCATTCGACTGTTTTACCGGCTTAACTTGCTGAACCACATTTTTTAATTTTTTGTCTTAATTAAGCGTAATTGCACGATCTAGCTATGGAAGCTTATTAAACGAAGAGGGAGCAATTTTTTGGAAGCCTCAAATCTTAAGGAAAATACAAATTTTTAGATTTTGTATTCATTCGACTGGCCTGTTTTATCGGCTTAACCTGCGGAACCAAATTTCTTAATTTTTTGTCTTAATTAAGCGTAATTGCATGATCTAAATGTGGAAGCCTATTAAACGAAGGGGGAGCAATTTTTTGGTACCGTTTCATCCGTCGGAAAACGACTTTTTATAGTGAAATTCGGCAGTTTACCGACGGAAAATTATCGACTTTTATTTTCCTTATTTAATTAATTAGCGGCTTTTCAGCTGGAGCAAATTTAGATCTTGCTGGAGTAATTAGGGAGCAATTTTTTTAGACTAATTGCATTAAAAAATAATAATTTTCGGCGCCCACTTCTTAATGGTCGGTAAATCAGGATTTCGATCATCGTGAGATCTTGTTGATTCAGGCGTGGCAAACAGAACGTTGACTATATGTACAGACGATAAAATAAGCCTACTGTCAAACTGTTTAGAGGGAGACAAGATGACTGGGTAATTGTAACTTGAAATATCTGGATCACATTGACAATTCCAAAAGACTCTTCTCAATGATTGATAAAGAATATGGTAAATTATAAATCATAACTTCAAATAGAATATTTTTCAGTACTGATAGTTCTCCAAAACATTTTGTACATACATCAACCAACAAATAAAAATCAGAAATAAGTGACAAGACTTTTGAATTCTCTTTCTACTTTATTCCTCAAACTTTATAATATATACGATTAAATAGTAATGACACACATGAACTAATCATTCATTGTGAAATATAAATGTTTCCACACAAGTTAATAAATATTGTGATGAAAATATAATAGGACATCTATTCACACCTAATTTATAATAATNTTTATAATATATACGATTAAATAGTAATGACACACATGAACTAATCATTCTTTGTGAAATATAAATGTTTCAACACAAGTTAGTGAATATTGTGATGAAAATATAATAGGACATCTATTCACACCTAATTTATAATTAACATTGTATATTAAGTGGGATGCAAAACGCATTGCACACGGTATACAATATAAATTGAAAGGTTATTCAGGATCGATGACCCTTAAAGGATCTCGCAAGATGTCTTTCACGGCGAGAAAAAAAGAGAGATAGCTATTTGTTTAGTAAGAGGAAATCACACGGTGGTTCGTATTCCATCCCCTATCGATAGGACACGCCGGGAATACTAAATAAATGCAGTCGCATTCGCATTGCTGCACGGGTTCCGATCGAATGTGAGAACGCGACTGCGGACGATTGTAAAAGACATAGAAGGTGGAGGCGAATCGTAAAAGACGAGGATTTAATTGAAATTGATCGCGGCTCGCTTCCCAGAATCGAACAACTTTTATTTCCTTCACGATCTCACATTTCACTTCGATTTTTATCAGATTTACAGATTTGGTGTAAGTGACCAATCTTATTAATTTATTTAGTATACTAAAAATAATTTAAGAATTAAAATATTGTCAATGATATTTTATACTCATTTTAGTCTACAAGCTATTAGTAAATTAAATAGAAATGTAAATAGCACACGAATTGGTTATAGAATTTACCGACCGAGCTTATTAATTTATTTAACGTAGATTAAAAATAAAAATAATTTATCAAACTCAGTTAAAATATTGTCGATGATATTTTATACTTATTTTAGTCTACAAGCTATTAGTAAATTAAATAGAAATGTAAATAGCACACAAATTGGTTATAGAATTTACCAATGAATGACCAGGCTTATTAATTTATTTAACGTAGATTAAAAATAAAAATAATTTATCAAACTCAGTTAAAATATTGTCGATGATATTTTATACTTATTTTAGTCTACAAGCTATTAGTAAATTAAATAGAAATGTAAATAGCACACAAATTGGTTATAGAATTTACCGACCGAGCTTATTAATTTATTTAACGTAGATTAAAAATAAAAATAATTTATCAAACTCAGTTAAAATATTGTCGATGATATTTTATACTTATTTTAGTCTACAAGCTATTAGTAAATTAAATAGAAATGTAAATAGCACACAAATTGGTTATAGAATTTACCGACCGAGCTTATTAATTTATTTAACGTAGATTAAAAATAAAAATAATTTATCAAACTCAGTTAAAATATTGTCGATGATATTTTATACTTATTTTAGTCTACAAGCTATTAGTAAATTAAATAGAAATGTAAATAGCACACAAATTGGTTATAGAATTTACCAATGAATGACCAGGCTTATTAATTTATTTAGTGTAAATTAAAAATAAAAATAATTTATCAAACCCAGTTAAAATATTGTCGATGATATTTTATACTTATTTCGGTCTACAAGCTATAAGTAAATTAAATAGAAATGTAAATAGTATACTAATTAGTTATAGAATTTGTAATCTGAAATAACTATACACATGTATGCCGTGTTCTCATGACTCGTCAGGGTGACAGGCGAATGAAGGGTAGTTTAGGGCAATTGGAGGACCCCCATTTTATGACTTAACAGTTTTATAGAGGGTGGAAGGTCAATTTACCAGTTATTTAGGCATGCGGGCTTCCACTCGTTGGTGAAATAAAATCGAGGCCTGCTCGCGTGTCCCGCATGGTGTTTGATTAAAATGGCTTCTCGATTCTCTATATCAGTTCCCACGGGAATCCGCGATCCCCCAAATTCTCAAGATACCAGATTTACCGGATTCCCGATTGATTCTATATTACGAGTCAATTCACGTGATCATAACGCAAACTCACATTGTAATTAGTTTTTTTTAGAAACTACGTTATAATTTGTATTACACATCAATTTACAAATTCACGTGAAAGCTCATACAATATGTATATTATATATTATTAATTCATATCGCAATTCGTGTTTCGTTCCGTATTATAAATCGATATTGCCACATGAAATTTTTGTGCCATTTTTACGTCACTCTCTACCTGAAGTCGAGTCGGATCCATTTGAGCGTGTGACGATCATGGGAAACGGGTCTTTAAAAATAGAGATTGTTACAACATACGGCGCGAAGAAAGAAAGTTATCGGAGACAAGTGAAACCGCGATTGGGTTAAAGGAAACGAGAGAGGAGAGAGAGAGAGAAAAAAAAAAGAAATATTTGTCCTTTCCCTGTTATTTCGAAACGGCACGTCCCTCTCACTTTACAGGTAACGTCGTCGTCGTCGTCGTCTCCTCTACACCTTTGATCACTTTCTCTCGATTGAACTTTCGATTTTTTCCTCATCCTCTCTCTCTCTCCGTCTCTCCTAATCTCTTAGAGTTAGTCAGTCAATCAGTCACTCGTAATCCTTTCAAAAGACGATGAGCGTATTCTTCTGCTGCTAATAAATTATTCATGCCTTTCCTAATCTCACGCGTGCCAACAAATTATTTATGAAAAATCGAAATCGAATGACAAAACTGTTCGACGATCGACTCTGACAAACTCTTAATTGCCGATGACGATCGGAACGAAAATAAAATCGCCGATTTCGAACGAACGTCCGCGATTTGATTGCGAGAAAGGTTAAACGGCAATAGGAAGAGGTGTTCCTCTAAACCCGGTTTTAAGATGGGCAAAAATCCGGTGGATATCGCGAGAATCGGCGAGCGGAATGGAGAGGATGCTTGAAAATAGAACCGAGTGCCACGAATCACGAAACGAAACTTCTTCAAGGCCTCGAGGGTAAAGTAGAAGAAGAGGAGGAGGAGGAGGAGGTGGAGGAGAAGGAGGATTTTCGTGGCCAGGGCCACGGCATCCGGCATCCGGTTGCTCAATGTTTTTATCGCCTTCGAACACACGTGTACAGTGGCCCGCAAAAAGTACGTTGCATCTCCTTATCGTGTAACACTTTCATCGATCTATCGCGCGGCGTATCGTCGGATCGGGGAATGATGTACGTTTCAGATCTCCGCCGCGTCTAATACAAACGCCGCGTGTGCCTCGAATGCGAAACGAGCTGGAAGGACAAGTCAGAGCCTTGTAAAATATATGCTAGACGAATTTATATTTGAGTCGCGGAGCGTATAACTTCCTGATTTAATTTACCAGAACCATTCACCGATGTCAACAGATAATGCGGCGATAAAATGCTTTTTACACGTACGAGAGATATAAAACTGTTAATGCACAACGCTAATCAAATTTCAATAAAAATGTGTGACACAGGGGGAATTATCTTGACACGGTGTTTCGTCGACGATCGAGTAACTTTCTTCAGGTACTGTATATATGCAGAAATACGAAAACACGAGAGGCTACTCAGAAATATAAAGATGAATATGTAATCGTATAGATACTTGTATAGAAGGTTCATTGTAAAACGAGGCTACAGACGACCGAGAGGACTTTCGCTTTCGAAAGCTGCGCGCCACTTTTGTTCGCGTCAGAACTTTCTTCCTCCTCCTCCTCTTCTTCTTCTACATCTTCCTCTTCTCACCCCGATTTTTTCACTTTTCCTTCTTTCACTTTTACAAATCTTTTTCGCTACGATTAATTTTCTCAAATCGATCACGTGTGAACTCACAGACTGCCTAGTTTTCTACAATTTGCAGCCTCAAAGTAAAAATTGGAATTTTCTATCCAATTGCGAATTGTGTCTTTAATTAATTTATTCTAGATTTGATTATGTACGAATTGTATCTTTAATTAATTTATTTTAGATTTAATTATGTACGAATTGTGTCTTTAATTAATTTATTCCAGATTTAATTATGTATCATATTTATAATAAAAAATTAATATTCATTCTGCTTATGAAACGATTTATGATATTTGTTAACTTCAACATTGATATTATTGCGGATATACCAGTAACGTTGGTCAGCGCAATGGTAAGAATCATATTTATAATAAAAAATTAATATTTATTCTGCTTATGAAACTGTTTATGATATTTGTTAACTTCAACATTGATATTATTGCGGATACACCAGGAACGTTGGTCAGCGCAATGGTAAGAATCATATTTATAATAAAAAATTAATATTTATTCTGCTTATGAAACTGTTTATGATATTTGTTAACTTCAACATTGATATTATTGCGGATTCACCAGTAACGTTAGTCAGCGCAATGGTAAGAATCATTGATCGGTAATTGACGAATCGGAAATGACACGCGGATTTCCACCTGTTTTTGTTTTCGGTATTGCTGACTACCGAGCGTTGATCAAAAGAAAGAGAGGAGATCGTATTATATTTACGCGAGGAGCGGGAATAAATTAGCATAACCGAGGCTCGGGGAATGTCATCGCCTGTTATGGCAACTTTTAAACTTTTGCCATTACCATCGGGACTTTCACTTTGTCGCATCTGCCAACCGTGGATATACACACATGTGTGTTTGTATTGCAAAACGATGGAAAAAAAAAAAGGAGTACAAACAAACGATTGTGGCAATATTTTATCGCCGCGTCGAATTACGTCAGCGATTCCTGTTAAATGTCAATATTTTTTCGAAAAATTCTGTAATCAGTGCTTAACACAANTAAATTATTCATGCCTTTCCTAATCTCACGCGTGCCAACAAATTATTTATGAAAAATCGAAATCNATAATACGACTCATCAGTGATTCCTCCAAGGTGACTCTATATGAATTTCTTATTGACTCTGCGTTTCGCTCGCGTTATTATCCTCCGAAGTCTCGGGACAAATTGGCGTCGGACTAATTCGATGTCCTCCGCGAGGCGAGAAGGATGCACGCGTAATTAATTCCGGCTGCCAACCGATTAATCAGAATTAGTTGTGCCGAAGGGGGGGGGGGCGTACTACGCGCGCACGACTTTTCACGGTTGTCCATGATTCCGACTCCTTGTTGCAACGTTCGACCGTTTATTTATGCGTTCGTAAAAAAAGAAGCGTGCGACGAGGACGGGCGGCCCGGGTGCAACGGACTCGACAAGGACAAGGCATGTTTTCATAAACTCTGTTAATGAAACACGCGCTCGCGTACGTGTAATAAAACGTTCTCTCTCGTTCTCCCGTCCTCCGGCTCTCGTTCGGCTCTCCCGTTTCTCTTTGTTCAAAGAATACAGTTACCGCCAAAAGTGCGTCGACGATTTTCACCCGTTTCCACCGGGAGTTAGGGAACGGGTGGAAGGAGACGGGAACCGGGCGAGGGAAAACGAACAGAAGAAAGGAGAAAAGATGATCGAGTGGAGAGAAGACGAGTCGAATGACGAGAGAGGAGAGAATTAAGCGACGTGGGAGAAGGGGGCAGCGACGGTGGACGAGGGGGCGAGGGGGGAGCGACGGGACGAGCGGAGAAAGAAGGCGAGGTAGGGAAAAGAACGCAGCAACGAGAGGGAAGAAAATGGAAGAGGAGAGAAGAGACAGGTTAACTAAAAGCGTTCTCTCGCAGCGAGTGGATCGTCTTTAAGAGGAGAACCGATGCCATGTAGAGGCGAGGCGAGGTAGGGAACTCACTTATATAAGAAAGCAAGATGGCAACCGGTTGTCCCTGAGACCGCGACCGCTCCGGGTTTATTTGCACATTTTTATCTATTTTTTCCCTTTTTTATCCTCTGCCAACCAAAAAACCTTCTCCCGGGCGCGGCCAGTTTGGTTGATCTCCTTTTATATATCCAGGGAGGATCCGTGGACCGGGGATACCTTTTAATATTCCCACCCCGCCTCAACACTTCTAATCCCATATATTTAGATTAAAACACTATTCTTTTGTTATATAATTACATTCAATTACGTCTCTCGTCTGTTGGCATAGCGCGTAGTACATAAAAATTGACACTCGTCCTTTTTCTTATTCCCACCCTTAATTTCATACATTTATATAAATTCTTTTACTACAGAATTAAACGAAATTATAATTTTTAGTACAAAGCCTGATGCATGAAAATAACACGATGCGGAAAAATGATATGGCTTGATTAATCGGTTTTTGCTACTCGAGTATATAAATACGTGTACACTTCGCACACGTTGAAACGTCATTCAGGGAGCTCCGACTAAAATTAGCGAGGGAGTACTCGCTTACTATACAGTGACTCACGGTGAAAATCCACTGCGTACTCTTTATTCTGGTTCTCGTGATTTTCCCATGAACCTCCCTGACTCCTCGGAAAACCTGGCCGTGACTACCACCCCGGGATTTTTTTTTTTTATCAAATTAATATCGTTCGCCGCCTCGACACGATCCGTTTTACATTCACGTCAGCTCGTATTCCAGTTTGTCCGCGCCTTTCGTTATTTATTAAATGCAGAATTACGACGTTGGATGTAGCACACGGCCACGAAAATCAAGCGACGCGTGACTGCTTCCAGGCAATTGTTATCAATTGCTCTGATTACATTTGCCACGTTCGCTGCTCGTATCGCGAAATTCACTAAACCATCCTCCACTTCTCTTCCCGCTAATTTTTTTCCAGTCCGAAAACAGTTTCTATAATTTACAATTTTTATAATCGTACATGTCTGCTGCAATTGTTATTTTTTATTTGTAAAATATGTCGAGGTATTATTTCGATACGAAATCGAGCTTGTACAGCTTTGACCGCGTCGGACATTTTGTTTTTTTATTGTACGTGGAGGTAAAAATGTGGCGTATAGAAAGGTGAATTTTTATAATCGTACATCTCTGCTATAATTGTTATTTTTTACTTATAAACTATGTCGACGTATTATGTCGATACGAAATCGAGCTTGTACAGCTTTGACCGCGTCGGACATTTTGTTTTTTTATTGTACGCGGAGGTAAAAATGCGGCGCATAGAAAGGTGAGTCCCTTTATTCCTGAAGGAGTGCTCGGTTAACCGAGTAACCAAGTAACCAAGTTAACCGTGTACATATGTATATAAGCATATATACCTACGCGAGAGATGCACGAGGGGAGTTAACGTTACAAAGATAAGCGGGCGTAGTGAATCTAACAGAGAAAGAAAGGGCTTTTGTGTTAGAAGAAAAGGAGGACGATAAGCGTTCGGAGAAAGAAACAGAGTGTTCGACCATTTGAGATGGATGAAAAAAAGAGTATGGACCATTTAAGAAGGGAAGAAAAGGAACGGGGCGAGGGAGAGGGTCGGGCCCGGCGGGAGGGTCGAACGAAGAAAGAGTGATTGAGACGGTCGGGAGGTGGAACGAGAGAATAAGAATAAGAAGAAGAAACGGAGTGGAAGAGGTTAACGGCCTCTGACACACAACGGTGATAAAGAAGCAAAGGCAGCGGAGGCGAAACGGCGTGGCGGCGGCAACTGAATTCGTGGCGACTTTCTTTTGTTAGTTTAACTCTTTAGGATAGATCTATTGAAATATTCAATGGAAAAATGAAAGTTGGAA
>SMSR01013408.1:6277-22146 GCA_019453355.1 Ceratina japonica | reverse complement strand
AATAACTTTTATTCCAGCAAAAATTATGATATACATTCTTATTATTTCATTAGAATATACTGCAATTATTTGAATACTAATTTCGTATTTCATATATTCTCATAAAAGTCAGTTAAAATGAATCGGTATAATGAAATCGATATTAAATGGTTTTACAATTTATATAATTAATATCTGGATTAATGATATCGTTTAATGATTCAGCCGAGCGAGACTCGATTCCAGAGGAACGAGATTTAGAGAAGAACAGAAGTACAAGGTTTACAAGATACGAGATTGAAACAGAATGAGCGAGATTTATGAACGAGAATAAACGTGCGTGACTACTTAACAGTCTCAAGATTAGTAACAGGAATAAGGATATACTGCAGATTTCTATCGATTCACAGAAGAACGTATAAGACTGGCTGCAAACAGCGACTTCGTATACGTTCATAGGAAATTCAACTATGCGTCGGACGTAAACAGAATAGAAGTGTGGGGGAAGCGAAGTCACATTTACAGTAATAAAATTTCCAGGTGCCGAGTATTACAAATATTATGCAGAAACAGCGAAACGAGTATTTTAACGCGGATTTTTATCGATTCATCGAAGTGTACGATGTATATTTATAGAAAATTCAAGTATGTAAGAAACGTGAGTGGAATCTGCGTGCGGGAGTTTACGTGCGTATACGTACCATGCGACATTTATAATAATAAAATTTCCATCCGCTGAATATTACAAATATCGTGCTATTTTTGGTCAGGCTTATTGACTCGCTGTGAACTTTGAGTCACGCCGGAATATATACGTATTTCATTAAACGATCGTCTTAATGACAGGAGTAGAAAGATGAAATTTCTGAATATTTATCTATCATTTATATTGCGGCTTGATTTTAATGCAGTTTTTATATTATTCGAATAACGATAACATTAGTCACTTATTCATTATCGAATCGAGTGAATCATACGGATAATTGCGAATAAATGCCCGCATGTAATTTATATACGTGGATCTTGGAATTGTTTTGATGGCAGTTAAGAGAGGAAGTGTGTTTGGTTAAAATTCGCGTTTGGTGTATGTCTCCAGCTAGTTATTATGCGACTTTTACCTCGGCCACGATTGTCCCTGGCGAATCGCCAACAATCTTGGGAATCTTCCGCGGCTTCGCTGGTAAACGCAAATACATCTACCGTAGTATGTGTACGTGCGTACATCCCCGTTCATAAATTTTCGAACACATCACTTATTATTGAACGCAATTAAATTTCATTATACATTATTATTTAATTGTTACTACCTAGTATATAATGTATAATATTAATATAAAATATATGTTTCAATTAAATTATTATATAAATTATTATACATATTGTAATAATTAATTTTGAGTATATTATTTAATTTCTTGTAACTAATTTCTAATGAAGAGTCTTACTACATAATACACATTTGATTGAAATTTTCGAATTCTCCCAAAAATGTTTTTATTTATTAAAAATGTCTGATTAGTAATCGTAATAAAAAACCGACCCTTAGTAATCAAGGGATGATTTTCACACTCCCTAAAGAAAGAGAGAATTGAGAAGAAGTCTCATTAAAATCAATGAGCTGCATTTGGATACGTTCACCTGTTAGATTCTAATGCATTATCAAATTTATTAATGTGTTTTTATGAGATTTATGGACGGGAGTGTACGTACGTCAGAAATGGTGGAATCCCGCCATTTTCCGTTCGCGTAATTGGAAACTCGTTGCCGTTCGGTTACCGCTCTTTCCTCTGAATTTTAAATCGGTTGTACGAAGAAGCAGATATACATATGCATGTATATGCATAGCTACCTCTGGCAATTTCCTCCTCTGTCAATGCTAAAGTTACACATTACAAGATAAGTATCCCACGTTGTGTACGCGTACAAATCTGTATAATAATAATTACATAAAAACGAGTCCGTGACTGGGTCAGTTCCCGAAAATCGGCATCCATGATGACCGAATGAAACAGCGTATTCCTCGATTTCCACGAACCGCACGATTTTAGATCCTCCGATTATTTGCACGCGCAAACGTGTTAAACAAATTTCGCGCGGATGACGAGGGGAAAAATTTCCTCAAATTCCGTGACTCACATTTCTTTTCATACACGCGGGTATTCGTCATTTTCGAAAAAGAAAATTCAGAAGGTACGACAGACGGCGTAGTACGATTCTGTCAATGAACAAATGCGTAACGCAAGGAGGAACATTGCAAGTACGGGATGAAGAAACGTTTTCTTCTGATTCGACAGAACGCGTCTGATTGCTACTACGAACGTCATTTCAGGTGATGGAAGCGAATAAAGAATATTGAAATAAGTGAATCATAGCAGAGGAGAAAATTATACGCCTGTCATTGCGTTTAACCGCATTTTATCAAGTCGAAAGTGTTAGTCACCGTCTTCTTCTCATTTATAGAATTTCCTTCAATAAGCGATTTAATTAGTCACACTTGTTCGATGTATTTAATTAGTCCCCGCTTCTGGTTAATCTATTGAGCCGTTATCGGGTCGAGTTCGAGGACTGAGGACGAGATAAATCGAATAAAGTCAGTAACAATTACTCGGTTATTTTGTAATAATAAACTGTATTATAAATAATAGATATAGCGTATTATTGGCCATACTTATCAAACTACAATTGTTTTTTCTTCATTTTCATTGTGGTACATGAGACTTTGTGTACGTATGCGTTTCCTTCACTCTCTCTCTCTCTCTGTGTATATATATATATATATCTTTCTCTCCCTCTCTCTCTCTCTGTTTAATTTGAACAAAAATTCTTTCACTTTCAGGGAACAAAACTCGTTCGACAAATCTCGAATAATGAACAGAAAATGAAACGAACGAAACANCACGCGGGTATTCGTCATTTTCGAAAAAGAAAATTCAGAAGGTACGACAGACGGCGTAGTACGATTCTGTCAATGAACAAATGCGTAACGCAAGGAGGAACATTGCAAGTACGGGATGAAGAAACGTTTTCTTCTGATTCGACAGAACGCGTCTGATTGCTACTACGAACGTCATTTCAGGTGATGGAAGCGAATAAAGAATATTGAAATAAGTGAATCATAGCAGAGGAGAAAATTATACGCCTGTCATTGCGTTTAACCGCATTTTATCAAGTCGAAAGTGTTAGTCACCGTCTTCTTCTCATTTATAGAATTTCCTTCAATAAGCGATTTAATTAGTCACACTTGTTCGATGTATTTAATTAGTCCCCGCTTCTGGTTAATCTATTGAGCCGTTATCGGGTCGAGTTCGAGGACTGAGGACGAGATAAATCGAATAAAGTCAGTAACAATTACTCGGTTATTTTGTAATAATAAACTGTATTATAAATAATAGATATAGCGTATTATTGGCCATACTTATCAAACTACAATTGTTTTTTCTTCATTTTCATTGTGGTACATGAGACTTTGTGTACGTATGCGTTTCCTTCACTCTCTCTCTCTCTCTGTGTATATATATATATATATCTTTCTCTCCCTCTCTCTCTCTCTCTCTCTGTTTAATTTGAACAAAAATTGTTTCACTTTCAGGGAACAAAACTCGTTCGACAAATCTCGAATAATGAACAGAAAATGAAACGAACGAAACCAAAATTAGTTTTGCTCAACGAAAATTAGTCAATTCTACGCTGATTCGTCAAACGAATTCGTCCTTACAAAAATTGTGTTCAGAACTTTCAGTTTTGATCGCCTCCCGTGGTCCCATCGTGGATTAAACCGAAATCGTTCGAGAGCCGATTGAAATGCGGAATAGGTCGAAAAGAAATTTGATTTGAAATCTGTTTTGAACGTTATTCAAGCTTCGAACGACTCGGCTTATCAATTGGCTCCCAAGTTCTCTATTAATTAAATCGAGCACTTAGTATGTGCATCGCTGTCGTCCCTCTCACACGCACTCTCTTACTTCCACATATATATATATATATTTATGTATAATATACTTTATATATAGAATATGTCCCGCAGAACTTTCTTTATTCCCAACGAGATTGGGAAGGACCCGCTCATTTTGTTTTATCACAAGGAGGATATTAAGTATTAACACACACTTTTACTTGTCACTTTTGATGTACACAACCCCAAGAATATAATAATGTGCGTCGGTCTATTGTAGGAAATCTTAATGAAAGGCCTGAATCGGTTTTGTGGGAGACTATCTCGAATTCATGGAAGTTTTAGGAATCATCGTAACTGTGCTTTTGAAATCATTGTATATGTATATTCCTGGAGTGAAGAGGAAAATATGATTCTGAACGAACAGACTGGAAGCAAAAGATCAATCGAGTAATTAATTGATATAATAATAATAGTAAATAGAAAAGGATATCATTACAAGAGGCGATAATAAACGGTATATATATATACATATATATACACATGTTGATATATATGTATATATATTTTTTCCAGAGTGAAATAACTAAATTTACTCTGAGAGCCAAGAGATCGACCATGAATTCCGCTTTCGCTGGTGCAAAGCGAATCGTACACGAATAATATTAATAATAATAATAATAATAATAATAATATAGTGTATAAAATATTCGGTATAAATATATAAATACTTGATTGAAAAAATAAATATATTAAATTAAAAAAATAATAATAGAGACGTAACGTTATAGGTAAATATTAATTTTTCATTATTAATATTTAATATATAGTTTATCTGGTTTCGATTAGTAGTCGAGTCTATAACAGTGGGTTATGTACTTCTAGAAATTAAATTCGCTGCGGGGCGTCCCGGTTCTTCCTCAATGGGGAAAACTGTATTTATACCGCGGGTCGATTAAATTAAGCAAAGTTCGTATCGGATGCTTGAAAATGAAGAAGAAATTAGCGTTTCGCTCTAATATAAATAAATTACGAACATGTAAAGAACGTATGAAGATAATCCACTTTGCGACTCATGAATAAGTTATGGTTTTTACGAATGAGAGAATTGAAAAATAAATAGCACTTCGTTAGATGTTACGGGAAATCTACTGCAAAGAGTGTTTAGAATTTAGCGTGAAATTTATGGATTCAATGAACAACAGCAATGATTCGGTAATTTCAAGACCCAATTAAGTCAATTTTTAATTAACGATCATACGAATGGCTGTTGTATTCGATAGATTATAATTAGAAACTCTTTAATTTCTCATTAAATTCTGAATACCGATTTCAGTTCGATTTTCCGTTTTGAAATTGAATTTAAAAATAAATTTTATTTACACTACGTACGATGATAAGGGTGGCAAATAACTTTGATGACAGAGGGTGATGATGACATGCGAGAGGAATCGCATTAATCAATGAAACGTAATAAATAGATTTGCAGTAAACGAAAAACAAAGTGAACTGATCAAAGGAAGCAGAACTCGTTCGTCCGTACTATCCATTATTTAAAAAAAAGAAGTTCACGTATATTAAATAGTTCCAACAACTGTTTTGCACTGATTGATGATTGCACTGATGAACTAAGAAAACTCGCCCTCTCTTTTCCCGTACGAATATCCTTGAATAAAACGGAAAAGAGAACTAAAAGGGAAATTGTTCTTAAACTGTTTTCAGACTAAATGTTACGGTTGTTTAAATAAAAATAATCGGAAATAATGCATAGGTGACAAACAAGTGGTCCTTTGAACGGCTATTTAAAATAGTCACGTAACTGTAATTCACCAAGCATTATCAATTAATTGACCATAGTTTGGGAGCGTTCTTTTATCATTCGCTTAAAGCACACTCTCGCCGATTCTCTCACTGTCTTCGTAGTTACCGGAAACAAAGAAAAGAGTAGCAATGTGGGCCTTTAATTATATTATTCATTAATAATAATTCCTAGTAATAATAAAAAAAGAAACGCGAGCCTTTAGATAAATAATAATATATTATAAATGGAGAATATGTAATATTAATTAAATGTGCGTATCCGGTTTGTATACAATAATAATAGTTATTAATAAAAAATAATTATATTAATAGTAATATTAATAAACTAAATCTACAATAACATTTTTCCTTTCAAGTATAAATTAAACGAAAAAAAAATCATCTGTTGTGTTTTGTTTATAAGAATATATTGTGTCTGTACGTGTGTGTGTTTGTGTGTGTACGAGTGAGTTATCGAGTGTATGTGCACGGAAGTTGTGTTACGTGTGCATATAAATCTATATATACAGTTGATATAATTTTATGTATATTCGATTTCTCAAAAACCACGTCATTTAGGCACATTTTTTCGTTTACGTTTTGCTCGTTTCCTTTAGTCTCTTTCTTCTCAAAGATGGCGACATAATTAAAAAAAAAAAGAGTTAATCATTTTTCACTTCACCGGAACAAGAATCATGATCATTAAAAGAAAAGCTGCGGGGCGTAAACCGAAGAACGAAATGGAACTGAACAACAAATAAAATACATCTGACCTTTCGACAATACTCAGGGAATGAAAAATGAATTTCTCTTTTTCATTTCATAGAAAATAAAATAAAGCAAAGGGAAGCACAGTTCTAACTTATTAGCATCGCCTCTCTCCCTTCCTCATAATCGTTTCGTTTTCTCTCCCATCCTCCGTCGCTCGCTAGCGCTATAATATTATTCTCTCTCTCTCTCTCTCTCTCTCTCTCAATTTAATTATAATAGTTTATAGTATTTCTATTGCAATAGTTACATATCACATTTTCGTTTACGGGAAAGAACAGTGTATAATTATTATTATAGTATATATTAGTTATGAAACACAATAATTATCTCGCACACACTCAGCCATTCTCGCTATTTTTTTTTTCATTTTTTTTTTCATTTTTCTTGTTTCGTTTAGCAGGCACTCCAGTTTCATTATTCGTTTGCCAGGGTTCTTTCCGGGAACACAAGGAAGTCGTTTGCTCGTCCCTTATTAAATAAATCCCGCAACGTAAAAATCACATTACGTCCATTTTCAAATTCATTGTTTAAAAAGCTTCCAAGTTCGATGATCAAAAGTCTATCATTCGAATTTTACTGCACAAACTCTAATGATATCTTCTACATCCCCAAAGAGTCACGAAATATTTCTTCTTGCCAAGAACCCTCTCTGTTTTATTAAGCCCTTATATTGTTCTAATTTTCACCATACTTTTTGCTTCTCGCAAATTTCGATTAAAATAAATAAAGAGAAACGATAAACAAAAATGTGGAAATGAAAATAAAAACAATTTCGCTTCGATCCGGAGAAAAGTAAGTGTCTCCTCTCTCGGAGAGGATAATAAATTAAACTTGAAACCAGTTTGCAAAAAAAAAGAATTCCATTCAATGTTTGCTCGAGAGGGTGTGCTTCGTACGGCAAGAAGAAAAATGAATCTTGAAAAACGAATCTGAAAGCCACGACTCCCCGGCGTTTGTAAAACTGTACACTTCGTGTAACTTATACGTAAAACTGAAGCACGTACACAATATAAATACGCGTGTGCGTTCGCATTTTTTTTTTACACGGTCCAATCCGTAATGGTCGCGCACACGCTATAAAACGAACTTTCTCTCATTATCCCTTTCACACGCAATTACTTACACTCTTACTTGCTCTAACAAGTTGGAAGACAAAAATCGTAGTTACAAAACGCTTATCTTTATTCCATTTGCTTTGATTTCTTTCCTCTCTCAAATTTCGTTTCGCGCATTTTGAAAAGATAGAGCATCTCACTTCTTATTCGTTTCTTTTTTAAAGATAACATCAGGGATGGAGCTAATAGTCTAATTTATATTAAAATTTGTACCAATTTATAAAAAGGTTCCTGTGATAGTTTAAAAGTTTGTATGATTAATCAGTACAGATAATCAAATGAGACACTCCGTCTATCACTTATATATTTATATTAATGCCTTTATTTAATAATTATAGGTCTCTAATTTTATTTTCTGCACGCTGAAATTTTTAGATATCGAACAGGCCTACTTTATATTAGGTATTCGTTTTCCATAACGATACTTTTATCGTAAAATAGAAACACGCGATGTTCCAAAAGAGTAGAAAAGTAGAAAATAGTTGGTTCTGTTTTCAAAATTATTGCAACGTTTCACCTGCCCCGGAATCGTTCCTTCAGTCGCTTCGCGAGGATTCTTGGATAGACGGATGACGTTCAAAAATTCATCGAACTACGTTAGAAATTGAAACGAGGATCAATAAAAAAAAGTAGATGAGGTTTTTGCAAGCAAATTAAATTTGTAATTAAAACTTGTACCAGTTAAGAAATCGGTATTATGACAACTTCAATTATTTGAATACGGTTCATGTATCTCCGTGTTAAAATAACTGGAAGATGTGAATTTTTTTGAGGCGGCAGAAGCTGTAGTCGTAATTTATGAACGTATTTTAATTGCAAAACGGGCGATCGAAACGAGATCAAGATCGAGATCGAGATTTCNCCAGATAAGAAATCGGTATTATGACAACTTCAATTATTTGAATACGGTTCTTGTATCTCCGTGTTAAAATAACTGGAAGATGTGAATTTTTTTGAGGCGGCAGAAGCTGTAGTCGGAATTTATGAACGTATTTTAATTGCAAAACGGGCGATCGAAACGAGATCAAGATCGAGATCGAGATTTGCTTAATTAAGATCGAGATCCAAAAGAGATCAAAGATAAATCCGTAGAAAAATAAGAAACAGCTTGGACCTCTTTCTGTATCAATTCGTTATCTTCGTTTCTCGTTCGAATTCCGTTCGCCTCTCGTCCGCACGTTATTCTTCCGTCTTTTTTAGCCTTGGGGGAATCCAAGGCTGTCTCAAGGAATTCTCGCGGCCCGAGCAGGAACTATTCCGGGATACGAAATTCTCTATTCGAAAGAGCGTTAAAACTAAATAAAAGAAAGAAGAAGGCGGTCTTCTTTACCTGGTTTTACCTTGAAATCGCGAAAGTAATTGTCAAACACTTCACTGTTATCTCGTTTACGTGATTTCGATTACATTTCAACCGTCTTCAGAAGAGTGAATTATATTCATTGAAATAAACTTCTGTACATAATAATTGGGTTTTGAGAGAAATAAATAAGATCACAATTATGGAATCACGGTGTGCACTCATTACCTTTACGTTGCATTTATTCATTTCCAAGGGTGTTAAATGCTTCAAGGCTTAGTTAGTCTGTGAATTTCAACTATTACTTTTACACTTAGGAATAACTTTAGGAAATATAAAAATTTGTTAAATCATAAATTATTTATGGTTCAATTGCGTCAGTCAAAATTTCACGTCACTCTCAGCGTTAATAAAACAACATGAAACTTATCATTGACTGGCGAATCAAGAAAATATCGTCAAACATTATTTCAAGGTAAACCCCGGAATCATTACAAAAAAATTAACCGAGGCTAGTTGAAACAGTTAATGACGTCAATTTATCAATAGTATTAATCGTAGCAATATAATAATTATAATATTAATCATAATAATAATAATAGTAATCAGTGACGATAATTGAGAATAAAAAAGGAGGAGACGAGTTGATATGACGTGTATGTCGCATGAACAAAGTAATAATAATAATATTAAAGATATAAACGCTTTAAATAATAAGCAGGGTAGACGCGAGAAAATGCAAATGCTCAAATGTTTAAAAAATAATAATAATTATTATCATATATGAAAACCTCTCTTCGAGTCGGTGGAAGAGTCCGCGCAAACCCCTCTCCCTTTTCCTCCTGTCTTTTCGGTTATTATAAATTACCCTGGCTTCCGCAGGCTCTCTATTCCTCCCAAAAACTAGTCAACAGATCTTGCAAAGCTCCTNGCGCAAACCCCTCTCCCTTTTCCTCCTGTCTTTTCGGTTATTATAAATTATCCTGGCTTCCGCAGGCTCTCTATTCCTCCCAAAAACTAGTCAACAGATCTTGCAAAGCTCCCTGCAGATAATCGAGAAACTACCGCCCCGGGACCTCTTTCATCTCGTAATCGTTCAGAGAAATCTTCAATGCCATTTAACCGGCGAAACGGTTAAAAATCACGGTTCGGGTCGTCCTCCGGTAACCGCTCAAAGTCAGGTTTAGGATCTTTAATTTGTATGGTTGAGAAGTCGTATTCTCGAACCCACGTCCGAAATTTCGAAGGAATCTCACGTAGAAAAATCTTCCATGTTGATCGACGAGGATTACATCCTGGATTTATGACAAATTCGAGATTCAGCGAAGAATCAAGAGGTCGGCTATCGAATCTTCAATCTTTAATCCCCAAGTTGCTCAATACGCAAGTCATACTAGATTTGAAAAAAGTCCCTCGAGGGTCTTTATCTATATCCGTTCGAATATCTTAGATACACACGGCGCTCCTGAGGGAACGAAGAGTCTGTGGAAGCTTTACGTTTCTCCAAATCCCGTTTAAATGTTCAAGTTCTCGAAGTCCGCGACGGTGCTGCTGATCCTGTTGAACACGGGCAGCCTCGACTCGGCGTTAGGCGAAATCGGCGACGGTGTCCTGGGCTCGTCGCTGCTAAGAGGGCTGCAGGCACTGTTGGTCCTGGGGCTGGGGCTCTGTCTGGTCGCCAGGATGCCGAAGTCCTGTCCGAAGGTGTACGCCAGCGGCTGCTGCTGGCAGTCGTCGCTGAAGAAACTCGCCATGGAGTTGGTGGGGGACTGACTGAGGCTCGACGACGGTGAGATCGAGTCGCCGGTGCTGCCCAGCGAGAACGTCGGGCTGAGATTCAACGGTTTCGGCCTGGTAGCGCCTATCACCGAATTGACCGTCGTCGACCCCGTCGTCGGATGATGGTGGTGGTGATGGTGGTGGTGATGGTGATGCTGACTCGTCAGGCTCAACGAGTTCGTCCTGAGCAACGGCGGCGGGTTGTAAGCGTTACTGTTGCAGATGCTGAGCGAGTTGGTTCGCATCAGATTCGGGGTCGTGGTGGCTACGACTTGCGGCGAGGCGGCGATCTGCTCCAACAGCGTCGGGCTGACGGCGTTGTTCCCGTTCCCCCCCGCGGCAGCCGCGGCCGCGACCGCCGCTGCGCTCAATAACGGGTTCAGGCCCATGATGTTCGGCTGAGTGGAGCCTAGCTGGGCGCTCACTTTCTGATTATGGATCCTGGCTTCCTCGAAATTGTGTATGAAGTGGCAGCGGGGCCCGTACGGGCAGAACCCGATCGTGTGAAACGTGCGGCACAATTCGGTTTTGTACTTCGGGTGGCGGGCCAGGTTCCGCAGCTCGCTGTAACCGTGGGCGAACTGGCATTTGTCGCCGTATTTGCACGTGCCGCTCTCCTCGAACGGTCTGCAAAGTTCGGTTTTGTAGCGCGAGGTCGGCTCGCTGGCGCTCCGGTCTAGTTTGCGATGCTGCTCGATCAGGGTAGTCACCAGCGAGGTGTAACTACGCCGGAGGGGCACGTGTCCCGGGCTATTCCCGGTCGACACTGTGCCTGGACTGCCCCCCGTCGGACTAGTGGGAGAGTCTTTCGACTTCGCAGAACCTGCATTCTGTAACAACAAACGAATAGATTTTCATTTTAAATATTATACGAGGACTTACTTTGATTAATAAAAATACAATGAATTTGCACCGAGATTCTTTTAATACGTGCTGTGCACGTAACGAATTGACTATTATTCTCCTTGCTCTGGGCATAAAGATTTCAAATCGGTTAATTGTGTTGAACATGGTATAACACTTTGAAACTGGTCACGACGAATCGATTCTTTGGAAAAAAAAAAAAAAGGAAAAGGAAATCCAGTAGGTGGAACAAAGGCCTTATTATAAGTCGTCCAGGTATAGAGAAAGCTTTGGCAAAGGGTCGTAATTCCTGGAAAAGGAAACTACGTGAAATTGACGAAACGTCCTTTTTTTAAACAGTCTGATTTTATGGGGCGCCTATCTGAGGACAGGTAAATAAGTCTGGGTCTCTAATCTTTACCCACTCGAGGACCCCTGAGGAAAAATAGACCTGCACCCGTACATACGAGTTTCACTCCAAATATCCTTTTGCCAGGATTTCAAACGCAATTCATCCTTTATACTACCATTTATATTCCACGTATATTAAATTCTATAAAAGAATTGTTTCCCATGAAACTAGTTTTCTACGTACTTCTAAATTCAACGGATCGGAAAATTAGAAAATAATAGTATATTTAATCTAATCACTTGGAGGACGAAAAAAGAGTTCCTTAAAGCCGCTATTAATTAGAATAGCAGTACTATAGCTTCGAAATTGATTGAAAGATTTTTATCGATTCGAAACCGCAGTAAAAAGCAACAGGTAGCCTACGATTAATGCTAAAATCGAGCCACGTTTTCCTTATTGTTAGATCACGTAGCGTGCCAAGGTACATAGGAAACTCGACTCTCGCATTGAAATCTCACCTACGCGCAAACACATCCGCAGGTATGTACACTATTTATGCCTGGAAACTTCCATGATCGCACGTTTTCAAATGTACACAGTACATACGCGATGCATCCGCGTATAGGTGTTACATGTATTTGCTTAATTAGTCTGCCAGGTATCAACTGCAAAGTACACATACACGCACGCCAGCCGACTCGAATAAATGGAAGAAAGCTTGGATGTGTCAGTGCGAGATAGACTCAAATCATCAACTTCCAATTGACTTGTTTATCGCTTCTAATATGAATATTACATGTCGAGGCACGTGTATGTTCATTGTTGCCAATGTGTGCGGGTATATAGATTACCGTTCCACGAGTATAAGACTAATTTTGCAATATACATATGTAAATTCTGTATATAGGACGTGTGAATTATTCAATAGTACGTAATTAGAATAAAAAATTTCTTATGTTACAAGTAATCTACTCGATCCCCCTGTACGAAATTAAAAATGTATTAGGGTCAATGATTCTTCATTACTCAACTCCGTCCATTATGAATTTATTTCATAATNTGACTTGTTTATCGCTTCTAATATGAATATTACATGTCGAGGCACGTGTACGTTCATTGTTGCCAATGTGTGCGGGTATATAGATTACCGTTCCACGAGTATAAGACTAATTTTGCAATATACATATGTAAATTCTGTATATAGAACGTGTGAATTATTCAATAGCACGTAATTAGAATAAAAAATTTCTTATGTTACAAGTAATCTACTCGATCCCCCTGTACGAAATTAAAAATGTATTAGGGTCAATGATTCTTCATTACTCAACTCCGTCCATTATGAATTTATTTCATAATAAAGTATCTATTTTAATCACTTAGAAACCGATTTGTTCTAACTAAGATCGGGATAATCACTTTCGATCCGGGTACAGTTTGCTAATTGCTCGGTCCTTCCTTCGGACGCTGATACCTCGCTAATTTTACGTCAGTTTCAATATTTATAAATTGCACGTGGAACAATTCTACTATACGTGGCCACGATAAGATGTATATAAATTTTATTGATAACTAGAATGACGCTATTTTCGTATCTCTTTCTTCTTGCGATTTCAGCAGAAATGAAATACTGAATCTTCGTCATTGACTTCGAGGAGTGTAAGATTTTAAAGAAGGAAAGTCTGCAGATAATAGAATTACTTACGGTGGCGTAGATATAAAAAAATACAAATCGAATTCCACGCGAGTTGACCAAACCCTTGACTGGCTATGCACGTATTTCGCTACGTCATCGAACAGCAACGCTGTCTTTTTTTTTTTATCGCGTTCACGTGACCGTTGCCGATGTCACGATATCACGGCGTGTACGTACAATAATTGTCGATCATTGTTAGTTGGTGAAGTATGCTAGGTCAATTTGTCGTTAAGAAAACCAGTACCGACGCAAAAACGTCGACGCGAGGTTAAATAGAAGGGACCGCGCGCGCTATTTAGTTCTGAGACACTTCCATTTCAGCGATCCCTCGTCCAGATAAGAAAGCTCTACGTTCGAAACCTCTGGTAAAAATTGACGCACTTCCGGTGTACGTTTTATTGGGAACGATATCAATTAATAAAAATTGTTATCGCCGTGACTCGTATGCAATGTTCGATATTTAAATCTATAAAATTTATAGTTTGATTATAAGCCTCCGAGTCGAAACTGATTGGTCGCACCGTTTCATTTGGGAAATGAATCACGCGGACTCATGACTGTACCCTGACATTTAAATTTTTTTCAGCCGCGCAAGACACGGAGCTGATTAGTTTGACTTCTGAATAGGTAGCCGAACGGGTTTCATTTTTTTTTTTTTTCTTCTTTCGCCAAGACGAAACGAAGATAATAAGCCGCGGAACGAGTCGAGGCAAACGAACGTTTCGCTTTCCGACGCAGAAGAGCGTGTCGCCCCTTTCCTTTCCTTTCCGAGTTTCTTTCTCTCTCCCTCGGTTCTGTCTCTTGGTTTTTCCCTTTGTCGAGGCTCCGTGCACTCACTATAGCGCGGCCTCTTGCCACCCAGTGATTGTAAAACGCGATGACTAACGTGCAAGCAAGTATTATACGCAAGTGAGTTAAGTACGATTCAGTCCTGATACCGCGACGCGACGTGGAAAAGATGGCGACCGTGTAAAAACCGGATCCCAGCTTTCAGAACCGATTCGCCTTCTTTTCTTCGTCCATCTCGCTTCCCTCAAAGGGGTCCTTTGTCCTTTTTTTTAGATTGATAGAAAACCCGAANAATGTATAATGAAATTTAATTGCGTTCAATAATAAGTGATGTGTTCGAAAATTTATGAACGGGGATGTACGCACGTACACATACTACGGTAGATGTATTTGCGTTTACCAGCGAAGCCGCGGAAGATTCCCAAGATTGTTGGCGATTCGCCAGGGACAATCGTGGCCGAGGTAAAAGTCGCATAATAACTAGCTGGAGACATACACCAAACGCGAATTTTAACCAAACACACTTCCTCTCTTAACTGCCATCAAAACAATTCCAAGATCCACGTATATAAATTACATGCGGGCATTTATTCGCAATTATCCGTATGATTCACTCGATTCGATAATGAATAAGTGACTAATGTTATCGTTATTCGAATAATATAAAAACTGCATTAAAATCAAGCCGCAATATAAATGATAGATAAATATTCAGAAATTTCATCTTTCTACTCCTGTCATTAAGACGATCGTTTAATGAAATACGTATATATTCCGGCGTGACTCAAAGTTCACAGCGAGTCAATAAGCCTGACCAAAAATAGCACGATATTTGTAATATTCAGCGGATGGAAATTTTATTATTATAAATGTCGCATGGTACGTATACGCACGTAAACTCCCGCACGCAGATTCCACTCACGTTTCTTACATACTTGAATTTTCTATAAATATACATCGTACACTTCGATGAATCGATAAAAATCCGCGTTAAAATACTCGTTTCGCTGTTTCTGCATAATATTTGTAATACTCGGCACCTGGAAATTTTATTACTGTAAATGTGACTTCGCTTCCCCCACACTTCTATTCTGTTTACGTCCGACGCATAGTTGAATTTCCTATGAACGTATACGAAGTCGCTGTTTGCAGCCAGTCTTATACGTTCTTCTGTGAATCGATAGAAATCTGCAGTATATCCTTATTCCTGTTACTAATCTTGAGACTGTTAAGTAGTCACGCACGTTTATTCTCGTTCATAAATCTCGCTCATTCTGTTTCAATCTCGTATCTTGTAAACCTTGTACTTCTGTTCTTCTCTAAATCTCGTTCCTCTGGAATCGAGTCTCGCTCGGCTGAATCATTAAACGATATCATTAATCCAGATATTAATTATATAAATTGTAAAACCATTTAATATCGATTTCATTATACCGATTCATTTTAACTGACTTTTATGAGAATATATGAAATACGAAATTAGTATTCAAATAATTGCAGTATATTCTAATGAAATAATAAGAATGTATATCATAATTTTTGCTGGAATAAAAGTTATT
>SMSR01013404.1:3714-40369 GCA_019453355.1 Ceratina japonica | reverse complement strand
GCCGATGAATGTGCGAAGATAATGCGCCGGTCGTTTGGAAAGTTTTGTTCGGGAGTACGTGATCCAGGTACTTCGGTACTTCGTTACTTATTTTTATTGAGCCTCGGTTAGCGTGAAGTCAGTTTACGCTGTTTTTACCGACACACGGAATTCTCTTAATTTATCTTTGATGTGTAATGTTTTTTTTAAGAAATGGAAGATTTTGAATGTATTTTTTCAATATATTTATATGTTTTCAATATAAAATTTTTATAAACAGGAAAATGGAATTTTATGTATGCAAAAGGCAATTAAGATTGTAGATTGATCTTGTTGAAGGGTTGCGGGCTGCAATAACGGGGGATAATTTTGTATAGGAGTCCAAAGGACGTTAATGCTCCAGTGAAATGAATTGGTTGCTGGAGGCCACTTACCCCGTTGCGAACGACACGGCCGGACGACCACAGTGCCGTGGCAATTAAACAGACAATTCGGTGTATGTCGCCCATTAAACCAGTCGTAAACCTTCGGATTATTATCAGTAATTCGCTGGCAATTACCGATAATTTGGCTCGTCAACTATTTTTATTTCAAAGCCTGATATGTCCCTGCTAATATTCAAGCAATAATTTAATTCACATTATTCATGCATTCGCTAATTTATCGATCGAATGTTTTAACATAATTCATATTCAAATTTTTATGAATGAAGCACGAGTTTTTGTTGAATGTCATCTTCCATCGTTACCGTACCTGTCATCGTCAATTGCTTGACCACAAAGTTAATTTCCTTTTTCTTTAGAACAGGGTGCTGTTTCACCCATGATCCCTCTTTTATTGCCTCTGTTGTTATCCCGTTGTAGAGGTTTTCCCAAGCTCGTTGAGAGCAAAACGTTCTCTTTTAGAACGTCATAAATCAGAGTCGTTAACCTGGCCAACCTTAAAGGGTCGGTTTCCCAAATTGATCTGATTACCGAAAAATACCTGTGTTGAAAAATCGACGTCTGACCCTTCAGTAAAAAATATTAACTCGATTCACAAATATTTTCATTCTTTATATTCTATAATTATGCAAAACCTGTTATGTATATCTTCATTATTTCTTAAAAAGTCCTATCGCGTATTTCAATCTCAAGAATAATATGAAAAACTGCAATAATGATAATATCAAGAGAATACGAGAAAAAGCACGTGACAGGCGCGAGGTTCCGAGGGCGAGAAGGCCGTCCACTTGCTCCTCGATGGAAATTTATATTTGCTGATCCCAGGAGCCGGCAATGATATCCTCGTCTCGTGGGTAACCGTGGAAGAGGGACAAAAGGAGAATCAGGAGGAAGGACGAACGAGGGTGGCGCGGAGAGAAGGATCGGTGGCAGATGCCGTGATCCCAGTGGGACGCCAGCCGCTCCAAGAGTGAAGACGTTCGAGTAATTGGCCTGTGTGCGCTTCGATTCCGACTGTTGAATCGCAACCGAGTCACCAAAGCCTTTTGTAAACTGATGTTCTCTCTCTCTCTCTCTTTTTCTCTCTCTCTGTGCCAAACCTGTTCTCTTTTCTCATTGCAATTTATAACCGCACACAATGAGATCGAGAGTGTGTTGTTGATGCCCGAGCGAGGGAAAAATGTTTGCTTAAAATGTCTCAATTCGTTCCGATCGAATCGAGCGAAACGGAGAAAACAAAATCATTTAACTCCGATTGGACTCGAATGATCTATCATGAAGCAATAAGTGGAAAGTCTTTAATCTACAATTCTCGGTATGCAAACCGCGAACGTAAAAAGGCAGACAGAACATACGCAACATTGTAAAAGTCGCAAATAAATACACACTTCTCTTGATTTTATTTGATCGATTCAGCTGTGTAACCCAACCGGTTTAGATAAATCGGATTCTAGAAGATACTGAATTGACGGCGATCTCCGATTTTCACCGCGTCATTGTCTGCTCGCACGTGATAGTCTCCACGCCTTTCGCGGCACTGCAACCGAGTCAGCATTCTGACTCCCCGAGTGAATCGCCATTTTAACGAGCGACCGAACGCTACCGCGCGATCGCTCCTCTCAGAAAGAACGTCGTCCCGCGAATAGAGTGCCGATCAAATTAATTCCGAATCGATTAAAAGTCCGATTCATTGGCCGTCCATGGGACAACGCGCCGCGGTAACGATCGCACTCTTTCTACCCTTTCCAGTCGATCGAAGGGGTCGTGAGAATCGACTCCGCGTTCCTCGTAAACAATGACGCCGTTCTGGCTCACGTCCTCGTTTGCGAGAACGAACACTGCTCAGAAGATGCAAGGGTTAATATGAAATCCTTTTGTATTGTAATAGGAAGTATGACAATTATGCAGTGACGAATGCTTTATGCAAAACAATGGAATCTCGTAGAAGTCGAATGCACTGTCGCTTCTTCTTTCTCTCTTCAGGTTCTACGAGCCTTTGAAAACAGTGACATAACATTCATACGTCAACAATTATTAGATATTATTTTAATAGAGATCTGTGAAAATATTAGAAATTTGTCGAGACTACTAAAAATGTAATCAAATCTTGAGAGGCGTGATCAACCCTTCTTTGGAATAAAGAGAGTGCAGGTGGACGAGGACTGTGACGAGTGACATAACATTTATATATCAACAATTATTAGATATTATTTTAATAGAAATCTTTGAAAATATTAGAAATTTTTCAAGACGATTAAAAATGTAATTACATCTTTAGAAATGTGATCAACCCTTTTCTGGAATAAAGGGAGTGCAGGTGGACGAGGTTCTGACGCACTTCGGGAATCAACTGCAGCAGAACGTACGAAGCCAGTTTCAGTTGAAATCCACCAATTGGTCGTTTTGTGCGGAGTCCGGTTGACGGTCTCGCGCGACGGAATCCGGCGCGGCGCGGCGGGCTGCTTAATTACGCGCAGCCCCCTTTTCTTGCCGACTCGTTCGCGGAATGTGTTAATTCGCGATAGCGCGCGTCGCGGAAGGCGTGGACGTTGTCACGCCTAGACAACAGGAACGCGATGACGAGGTTGAAAGCCTTGAATCAACCCGCCGGTGATCCTATCTACCATCGCGATGGAACGCTACGCCTCGTGTGTGCCGGCGCGTTGCTCGATTTTTCGTGTATAATCGCTGCGGATAATCGGTGTCTCCCTAATGCGCGGATCTTCCTCGTTGCGCTTGATTACCATCGTGTCTCGGGGAAACTAGCTGCGCGAATGGTAATTGCGTTATACGGTGTTCCGTTAAATGTGACCAGTCATGATTCATCGTTTAATAGCATCGAGAAAAAATTAAATACTCGATTTATTTGATCAGGTATAAATATTATAGTCTACAAAATATACGATGATGTTTTTCCTATAATCAGAAGACAAGATTATACTAGGTCTGGTAATAATTAATATCGTTTTCCGATACATTTTTGAAACTAATTTAACGACACTAATTATTACTAAACCTGATATATAAATACTATTGGCGAAAATTCAATTTAAGAAATGATAATTATATCTAATCCTGAGAAGGGAGAATCTCTATTATGAAATCTGTCTTTAGAAAATCTAGACTTCTAGTACAATTAAATACTCAATTTATTTGATCAGGTATAAATATTATATTCTACAAAATATACGATGATGTTTTTCCTATAATTAGAAGACAAGATTATACTAGGTCTGGTAATAATTAATATCGTTCTCCAATACATTTTTTAAACTAATTTAACGACACTAATTATTACTAAACCTGATATATAAATACTATTGACAAAAATTCAATTTCAAAATTGATGATTATATCTAATCCTCTGAAGAGAGAATCTCTATTATGAAACTCGTCTTTAGAGAATCTAGACTTCTAGCACAATGACCATAGCCGAACAATGCGACATACAATTACCCAGACAATTATCCATCAAATTATGTCAAATTAATCGCGAGATACAACCGCATCGTCTGATGCATCGAATCGAACTGCAAGCGCGTGGGCGGCTCGCGTTTAAGAGCATCGGCTTCGGGTTGTGTCGCACAATGTGCCGCGATTAGAGGAGCGTAGGAGGGAATGACAGAGGAGCATAGACGCCTTGAATGGACGCGGAATAGCGCGTTTAGCTGATCACCTATAGTTCGATCGATTCGGTATTCACCGGCTAGGCGTCTTACTCGTGTAATCCTCGAAGCTGAATAACTCCCTGTCAGCCGGCAGCGCGCTCCGTGAACGCAGGTCTGTTTGCATACACGAGGTCCATTATCAGCGTGATCTCTCGATCCCCATCTCTCTCTCTCTCTCTCTCTCTGTATCGCGTCTTTAAACTGTCTTAATCGTCGTCGTTTGGAACGAGACCTCGTTGAAGGATGAACACGTTCGCGGCGGGGAATAGTGTCGTGTGTGTCGCCATGACACGTCGCGTCGTCGCGAGAAGTCGTACGGTTTTTCGAGCGATCGGCTCTCGCAGGTGGTTTTCGCGAAACGTTCGCGTGTTCGCGGCGCGCGCGATACCATCTGCGCCACTAATTTCCGACGATTCAGCGAAAGTGACGAGCGCCGGCTCGTAAATTTGCCCCGGCTAAACCGGCCGAACGAAACGAATCCGTTCGGGACTGGTTTCACTCGTGACTTATCCCAGCATCCACCGCCGTTGCTGCTGCAGCGGCGGCGGCGGCGGTGGTTGAGCGTATACGCGAGGCCGCTCTCGGCTCATGCGGGACAATGGGCCCCCGAGAGTTGCCACACCGGCCATTGTTTTTGCATGCCCATGTCTCCCGCGGTTTTTACCTGCATTAACGCGAATTGATTTCACGTGAAACTGGCATCGTACATATGAGCCGCGGTGAGGCAACTGCGAGGTGAAATCGCGGCTGTGCACCGCCGAGGATGTGCATGCCTCTCATGCCGCTTAACTAGAAGTGACGCCGCGCGGTTTGATTTGTTGCCTGTCTCCGAGCTACCGAAGTAGCTGTATCTTTCCCCAAACAGAATGGGACACGTGAAATTGCTGGGAATCGATTTGCCATGCTTCTCATTCCCCAGAGCTTTATGAAACAATTCTCCTATTTTATTTCGATTACGTCATATATATGTAATTTCTTCAGGGACGAATCTTTTTTTAATGAAAAAGGATCGATTTTTATACAAATAATTTATTTTCTCACTTGGAATAATTTCAGTTTTTATTAAATATAAACGTATGGCAATGTTCTTGAAGGGGTTTGTTGGAAATGGGTTTAAATAAATTCTCTTCGGGTTATACCTTTAACTGAATTAACTTTTACTGAATTCACGCAATCAGAAGCGACACGCTCATGAATGGACTCGTTCAGAGAGAACGAACGAGAAGAACAAAAATNGGATCGATTTTTATACAAATAATTTATTTTCTCACTTGGAATAATTTCAGTTTTTATTAAATATAAACGTATGGCAATGTTCTTGAAGGGGTTTGTTGGAAATGGGTTTAAATAAATTCTCTTCGGGTTATACCTTTAACTGAATTAACTTTTACTGAATTCACGCAATCAGAAGCGACACGCTCATGAATGGACTCGTTCAGAGAGAACGAACGAGAAGAACAAAAATAACGAAGGGTTAAAGATTCAAAACGCCTGATATCAAGTTCCTTTTCCTTATTGATTTTTATATATAATTTTCTAATGTTTTATATACTGAGTGAGTCCAACAAATACGGAAATAGATTAATTTTTGACAATTCAATTTTCATTGAAAACCTAACAGGGTTAATATGCTCACCAGTGAAAAGTTTTTATTATAATTTAATATAATTATATATAATGATTCTAAGCATGGAATTTAATTAAATTTAATTTGATTTAATTCATAAAATAAGGTCGGAGGTACTAATTATCTCGGATGATTAGCTCGCTGCCAATTGGTGCACATAGCAGACCTGTTAGAGTAGTAGCACGCGTAAATCAATCAAGCAATGTACGAGCGTTTCGACGAAGGATAATTGGAGTAGCGACAAGTTGATCAGTGCGGCTTCTTTCTGAATGCGGATCGGGATCGGGATTCTACTCGTCCGCCGTACGATCCACATTCAGGAGCCTTAGTCCTTAGTCATCGAGTGGCTACATCGCGAGCGTGCCTTATGGGGGCCAAAAGAAACGAGCATCATGCTTGTCCACCACTAGCCTGTCTAATTATCTCTCCGACCACTTTTATTTCATACTAATGCATAGAAATATTTAATCCTCGTCTTCTAACATTCTCAATCATAGAACATAGTTGAAGTAAAAAGAAATAAAACAGCATAGAATTTAATATCATAGGATTCAATACACACTAGTCTATCTAATTGCATTTATCTATTTGACCACTTTTATTTCATACTAATGCATAGAAATATTTAATCGTCGTCTTCTAACGTTCTCAATCATAGAACATAGTTGAAGTAAAATGAAATAAAATAGCATAGGATTTAATATCATAAGATTCGATACACACTGGACTATCTAATTGCAATTATCTATTTGATCATTTTTATTTCATATCAATGCACAGAAATATTTAATCTTGATCTTCTAATGTTATTGAACATAGAATATTGCAGTAAAATAAAATAAAACAGTATAGAATTTAATAACATCGTAGGATTCAGTACATATCTATGCATCTCCTTATTTATGTTGTATTTTCTATCATATAATAATATGTCGAAATATTTACACCTAATCCCCTAATGATTCTGAGCATGGAATGCTAATTGAACTGAAATCTAGTTTGCGATCTCCGTACGAGAGGTCTAAACGAGATTTCAATCCGATAGAAAAGTAAAATGATTGGTGCAGCGCGAGCCGGCAGCGGGGTTTGATTTCAACGCTGACTGCGAATCGACTAGTGGAAATCCGGTGCAACGAGCCATTACCGAGAACGGACGAGCAACTGGGAACAGTATCGTTACGAAAACAGGAACGCCGATTTAGAGTGCGACTTACAGTCGCGATTCATTCTTACAAAGTGCAACTTATAGTCACATTTCACTCTTACAACTTCCTGATACATCTAATACCAACGTGCTCGCGCTGGAACATTGCTCGTTCGACCTAAAAGGGCTATGAGGAAACATATCTTCAAACACATTCCGCGGAATCCATTATCGACTGGAATATTGCTTATTGTTTCTATCCTGGCGTATTGTCTAGAGTTATCTTAACGATGAAGCCGTATTAGAATTACAAAATCAGGAGTGAGCTACCGATTGAATATTTCAACAATTTTAGATGGATAAAATGTTGATAAAAGAAGCTCAGATAATACTGAATATAAATATATACATAAATCAGCGATTTTAATCGGTATATGTTACTCCCTGAAAGTATCCTGGCAGAAATAAATTGATAAGGATCCCATGTCCTTTTTTGGACAGTTCTCGCGTTTAGTCAGATGAGGACATACTAACTATAAATATATATACATAAATCAGTGACTTTAATCGGTATATGTTACTCCCTGAATATATACTGACAGAAATAAATTAATAAGCATCCTATGTCCTTTTTGTGGACAATTATTGCTTTTAGTCGGATGAGGACTGACTATAAATATATATATACATAAATCAGCGATTTTAATCGGTATATGTTACTCCCTGAAAGTATCCTGGCAGAAATAAATTGATAAGGATCCCATGTCCTTTTTTGGACAGTTCTCGCGTTTAGCCAGGTGAGGACATCGGTGGAGGACAGTGCACGCATGAAATAGGCGGCGTGTCATTGGTATCTGTGTTCCCCATTGTGTCCAATCAATTGTTGGTGAGGCGATCGAAGGCGGTGGGTTTGCGACGGCAGGGTGAAAGGCAGAGAAGGATTCCTCTCGGTACGTCCATCCGTAGCCAGTAATGTTGATTGCGAGGAATCTCGTATCGGGCTCCTCTCCCTCGGTCTCTCTCCCTCCCGCGCGCGCGGTTCTTGTCGTCGCGCAAGTCCGCGTTTCACTGCTCCCGAGCAGGATGCTCGGTTCGCTTCTTCCGCCACGGATCGAATCGCGATCGGATGTCTGTTACCGATGTCAATCTTCCTTTTTGCGCTTCCGTCGGCGCAACGAAAATCGAGCGAGACGGCGCACCGCTGACTCGACGATTCCTCCTCGCGCGCCCCCGGTTCCCACATTTCCTCCCGCCCGGCTTCGGCCCGCGTGATCGTGCGCTTTCAAACGCTNGCTGACTCGACGATTCCTCCTCGCGCGCCCCCGGTTCCCACATTTCCTCCTGCTCGGCTTCGGCCCGCGTGATCGTGCGCTTTCAAACGCCCTTTGTCCCATTTCGCAACTCGAAAGTGAATAAAATTGAATGAAGATATTTGAAAGCGCTGTCAGTTTGCAGGAGATCGTCTCCGATGACGCATAAACGTCTTCCATAAAAGTATCTGTGAAATAAGTAGCTACTAGAATAATAAAATAGAATAATTAACTGAAACAGCATAGGATATCATTTCTCCTNTGCAGGAGATCGTCTCCGATGACGCATAAACGTCTTCCATAAAAGTAGCTGTGAAATAAGTAGCTACTAGAATAATAAAATAGAATAATCAACTGAAACAGCATAGGATATCATTTCTCCCTAATCGTCTCGTTTATCTTTTATGCTTTTGCTACCTGAAGCATGCGGAGGCGTTAATACCCTCTGATATTATACGTATAAATTACCCATCGTCGAAACTAAAAAGTTTCTAATTCCCGCGTTTAATGAAGTTGACACCTGAAACAGAGATCGTTATCTCCGTGACAGTGGGTTTAAAACATCGTTGGTACTTTTCAGTACATTTCGAACGACCTTCATCAATTCCGCCAGGTTATCAGATTCAACTCCAATCAACGAAATACATTAAGCAGGAGATTATATTACATACATATGTATACGCACGTGGACGCTAGTCTGAAATTCACCGATTTAATCTGATCCCGAGACACGTTGAGGATATCGCGATGACGCATCGACCGACTTCCTAGATTATTATACCACTAAATACTATACCTGAAATACCTCAAACGGCAGATACCAAGCGTTCCTGCGATTAACGCTTATTCTCACACTTAACGAGTTCATCCGGAGTCTCACGATGGATGAAGACGTTCCAGGAAAGAATCGTGCTCATTATATACACACTTGTTAACCCTTTCACTGTTTGCCTGTCAAATCTGTGAAATTCCGTCGAATAAACAAGCGCACCAGAGATCCTAATCGCGTCCAAAGGAGCCACAATAATGGCGGACGGCCTAAAAATGGTTACCGCTGATCCGGGAGGTGGACAAATAATTATGCAAATAGGCGACGGGGATAAGATCGGTTGGAAAAAGCGGCTCCAATCGAACGGCCCGTTAATATCTACATTCCGTCGCCGTCGTCGTCCGCGCGGTACGTAGTTTCACGGACTTAATTTCTTTCCCGAGGAATGGAATCCCGGTGCCGAAATTTATAGAGACACGCGATGCTACAAGAACACTTTCTACGCCGTTTTGTCGCTCCTAAGTANCGATCCACATTCAGGAGCCTTAGTCCTTAGTCATCGAGTGGCTACATCGCAAGCGTGCCTTATGGGGGCCAAAAGAAACGAGCATCATGCTTGTCCACCACTAGCCTGTCTAATTATCTCTCCGATCACTTTTATTTCATACTAATGCATAGAAATATTTAATCCTCGTCTTCTAACGTTCTCAGTCATAGAACATAGTTGAAGTAAAAAGAAGTAAAACAGCATAGAATTTAATATCATAGGATTCAATACACACTAGTCTATCTAATTACAATTATCTATTTGACCATTTTTATTTCATACTAATGCATAGAAATATTTAATCCCNCGTATGGCAATGTTCTTGAAGGGGTTTGTTGGAAATGGGTTTAAATAAATACTCTTCGGTTTATACCTTTAACTGAATTAACTTTTATTGAATTCACGCAATCAGAAGCGACACGCTCACGAATGGACTCGTTCAGAGAGAACGAACGAGAAGAACAAAAAANAGTACCCGCGTAAATCTCTACGTTCTTCCAAAAGCTGACATAAAATTTATCGATCTCTCAGGAAAAATCGCAGACTTTTTACTTCTAATTTCAATCATTAATAATTATACACAAATTTTTAAAACACTATTAAAAATATTGCCTCGTATTGATGTAAAATATTCATTTTTTTAACTTATTTTCTCATTTCCCGTTTCACTCCATCGGCTGACGATTTGTACGTTCCCGTCTGCTTTTCGATTTTTTGTCCTGTTTTTCTGAAACGGTAGCATTGAAGCGAGCTCGTTCATGCGATCCCGAGCCGGCGAGCAGACGTCCGCGCGCGGCAGCGTGTTTTATTGCCGTGAACCATCGGCATTCTTCCCTCCCATCCTCGTTTTTTTCACCCTCTTCCCGCGACTCGGCTAAACTAACCACACTCATCGCCCTCGACGCGTGCGTCTCCTCCTTTATCCTCCCTCCGGTCTCGAACTTGTTTTTATCCCAACCCTCCTTCACGAACCTTAACTATTCACCGAAGAGGCACTTGTCTCGAAGTAATGGAAACATCGGCNTCCTTTATCCTCCCTCCGGTCTCGAACTTGTTTTTATCCCAACCCTCCTTTACGAACCTTAACTATTCACCGAAGAAGCACTTGTCTCGAAGTAATGGAAACATCGGATTAAAACCGAGAGATTACGATTTTATCAGGATTAGAAAATTAGTCTTTGGATTAAAATAAAATACCGAGATATCAATTCCTTTTATTACTCCGCGTTTAGTACACAAGTTATTCAGATAGCGTTTGTAGTTTACGGAGGTGCGCGAGATCGTTCCCCCGAGACATTTTATTAAAAGATAGCGACTGTTTATCTGCGGCCTCGCGATAACTCGTCCCGAAAAAGAATCCGATTTATTTAAACCATTACCAAGGCGGGTTCGCACGGAAACTCGACTGATCGGCATCGAGATTTCGCGCGAAACCGCTCAACACATAGGCGGATAGGTACACACCGGAACGGGGAGTTAAAACGTAGCCAGGGACCGTAGGGATTACTAGGAAACACCGGTAGTTAATACGAGTCCTCCGAGCCGATCGTATCGGTAATAGAGGATCCAGCAGGAGGTGTGATAGCAGGACTTAACGAAGAGCAAGAAAAGCAGGAAGAAGCGGTGTCACGGCCGGGACGTTCCTCTTCCCTCGAGACACCTCGGTGTACGGGCGAAACGGCCGGTAAACAGCCAACAACGACAACGGCCCCGGCGACGCGGGGCCTTCTTTTAAGAAGGGAAGACGGAGGGCCAAGGAAGAAGAGGGGTAGGCTCAGGTTGACGGTACTCGTTATCCCGACTGACTGCCAAGTCTCGAGCAGTACCCGTTGCGATATCTTCACAGATTCGTATCTAGGGTTACAGATCTTGCTCGCCGTTTACGTGCACACGCGCGGCCACAGTGTGGCGGAGATGGCCCGGGAAATCCTGGTTGCGTACCCGCGGACAAACAGGCCCCGTGCGAAAGGATCGCGTCGGCTCTAACTAGGCATCGCCTGCGTATACATACATATATAATCATTAACAGCGTGAAAACGGAGACGCTTCCTTGGGTATTCCTTGATTCCAATGAGATTAGACTCAATTTTGCTATTACTAGCTTTTCTCAATTGGAAATGTATTAAAAAGAGAAGTATCGAATCTTTTATGATGATAATAGTCGATAGAAGTATTAAGGAGGTTCATCTGGTACATAGCAAGTCAAATACAAGTTATAGAAAAGGGGAGCTTGCTTGACTAGCGTTCATGTTAATAACGGAGGTTATCTATTGCTGAAAGATGCAGATTTCGTTTGTTGTGACTACATGACTTTTTGACTACATGTAAAATTGTAAAAAATATTTATATTAATATCTCATCATTAAGGTATCCAAATGACTTAACAATTTTTTGAGGTATCCTGATATACTGTTATAGACAATCAGATTTTTTTTCGAGATCTATCTGTTAATTCCTTAACCGGATGAACCTCCTTAAAAATCATTAATCTTTTTATGTGTATTATGAAGTATATACATATTGTGAGTCATAAAGATGATCTCTGAGCAATACACTTAGTCAAATAAAATCACGTTGATACTAGTTGATACGTAGAGATCTCGAGGGATCTATTATTGGTTTTTCAAGATCTATTACAGAACCGTTCACGCTCCGATTCCACTTGTTCTTTTCTGCGGACGGCTAGAGGGTTCCGAGCATTAGCGGTGCGACGGGCTCTCGACTCTAACTCTCATCCCGAGCCGTTCGCCTCGTATGCAAACCGGCTCCGGGGTCCGTGAAAACAAAACGACGACGGAAGGCAAGGGAGGGGTAGAGACGCGAAGGTTCGAGCCACCAGGAAACAATCCTTCTCCTTCTCCCTTCTTCTCGGCCGTCCTCGCCGTTGTCCTCCGTTTCTTCTTCTCCTTTTCCGCCTCCCTCCTTCCTTCCTGTTCACCGTTCCCCTATTTATTTCTTCTTGCTAGTTCTCTTCCCCCGCCGCTCCTCCTTTTGTACGCGACATCAGCAACGCCGTGCAACATCTACGAGATCGCCGATCTCTCGCCGGAGGACGAAATCGTCCTTCCCTCCCGGCCGCCTTTTTCTCCCTTTTTCACTCCGCTCGCTCGCTCCGTGCGGTACGTACGCCCGGCGAGACGACATAGAGAGACGGGGAAAGCTGGTTCCACGGATTCCATCGAAAACACGGCCGCGAGTCCGCCCCGGGCCTCCATTACGAGCAAAAGTTCTGGTAACGTCCCCCGGGAGATTCAAGCCGGTGATTTTGATAAGCCCGACACGCTTGTGAAGGATATAATGTATTTAATACGGGAGATCCGAGATCGGATTAAATTTGAGCCTCGCCGGTTTGCGCGAGCCACGCCGCGATACCCTCGCCACCACCATCGCTACATCGGAGCGAAGTTTATCGTTAGACGTATCTATTAATTGTCCCAATTTTATGTCACGCCGCGTTACACGATCGGTGGCTGGGCCCCGATAAGATCGGCCGCGTCGAATTTTAACGAGGCTCGAAAGCGCGCCTCGGAGAGCGCGCTCCCCGCGTAATTAGCCGACTGTTTACCCGAAATAGCTAGCCGTTCTCTCGCGGACGGACGGACGGGCTCGCGTCGGACGATTTAATTTTCCCGCCGGGTTTTATTTAATTAGCCGCGATGTCGATTAACCTTCGCGAGAGGTATACGCGCGCATCGGGCCCCTCTCGGAAACGAGCCGGGGCTCCTACCGTGCAGGCCTTAATAGGGTGGCAGAAGCTACCCCGCGCTTAATCTCCGTTGACGGTGATGATTAACGAGGCGCGAGCCCGAGCCGCGTCGTCGCACCTGTCGACTCTCAAGGCGCCGCGAGTTCCCGTTCTCGGCTCTCGCGAGAGGAGAGCCCGAGCCGCGAGGCGCAAACGAGAATGTTGCATTCCTATACTTGGTCGACTACTCGGGGGTAGGAGCGACCCGGCGATGAATAGACGTAAGACAATAGGGACGGACGAGTGTTCTTGCGGCGGTTCCCTGGGCGGAACACCGAGTTCACGTGCTCGGAAATTTGCATCCGTCCCACCCCACGGCCCGTTTATAAATCACTGCCGAGTCCGAGCCGCCTATTCCCGTCGGCCTGTTCCGCGAACCCTCGTTGATTAGACGGAATCGACCAGATTTATGATTTGACAATATATTTGCGCGTTTGTTGTCAAATTTTTATAAGAAATAAGGATATACAGCGACTCCCATTAATATCCGGACATCTTTCGAAGCGGTATAAAATTTTTAGGATTGGATCAATGAACTTTATCTTCTGTGGAATTTTAGAGAGCTTAATTTACTATAGAGTGTCTAACAAAACATTAACCCTTTGGGTACGGACTTATTTGAGAAAATATTTGAGAAAATATTTGCATNATGTGGAAATAAAATGAGAATTCACATATGATCAAGAAATAAGAAATAAAAAAGATGCACGAAAAGACAGACACTTGTCATAGAGATATACTATGATTAAACCACATAAATTGCTTGAATTTGCGTGACATAATTTAATCAATGTCATGTTAAAGAAAATAAAAATCTAAACCCTCAGGTCTAGTAATAATTAGTGTCGTATAAATTAGTTATAAAAATGTATTGGTAAACGACATTAATTATTACTAGACTTGATATATTCTTTTTATTTTGATAAAATGCGTAGAATAATAAATGTACTGGTAGATTTATCTGTACTTCGTAGCTGTCACACTTAAGAGGCATCATATGTATATTTCCGCGAGGGAAGTATGCGGCAGCCCGGGCCGGCGCGGCGGAGAAGAAGGACGGTTAACGCGGTACNCAGTACTGGCGTGTTGGACGCGTTTCCGGTTGACAAGTGTTCTACACTCATTAACGATATGTTGCCAAATTGATACGGACGTCGAACAAGCTGGTAGAAAATGAGCTTTCTCGTTCCCGGGAAGACCTCTTCATTTTTTTATATCGAGACTTTTATCTTCGATAAAACAGTATTCGATCATCTGTTTCTTTTTATAACCGTAATAATAATTCATTCGAGCAATAGAATTTACTTACTACATTTGCACGAAGGAAGTGCATAAATAATTTCACTGCTTGAAATCTGTCCCCGTTTCTTGTACCACTTCTCGCATAACGAGGTCGCATATATTATAGCGTTCGTCAAGGCCACCGCCGTGTAACCCAGTGTTTGCTTTTGCTGCGTTTGATACACAAAATTTGTCAGAAACGGGGTATTTTTTCGAAGGCGAACACGTCGGCCGTGGCACGACCGCGACGGGCACATATGCACGCGGGTACGTATACGAGTACGAAACGGTACGTAGGTACGCGAGGAGAGAGGCTCATTGCCGAAGCATGCAGGCTTGTCTTGTACAATTTGCTCGAACATGTCCGTCGCGGTCGGAACGCTCGTTTGAACCGGTCGGGGAGCGTCCTCTCTTCCTCGACGAGATGAAGAGGATACACGCTGGCCTCCTCTCCGGTCCCGTGGGATCGGGCACCTCATATATATGTGTAATTTCTTCAGGGACGAATCTTTTTTTAATGAAAAAGGATCGAATTTTATACAAATTATTCCAAGTGAGAAAATAAATTCAGTTTTCATTAAATATAAACGTATGGCAATGTTCTTGAAGGGGTTTGTTGGAAATGGGTTTAAATAAATACTCTTCGGTTTATACCTTTAACTGAATTAACTTTTGCTGAATTCACGCAATCAGAAGCGACACGCTCACGAATGGACTCGTTCAGAGAGAACGAACGAGAAGAACAAAAAAAACGAAGGGTTAAAGATTCAAAACGCCTGATATCAAGTTCCTTTTCCTTATTGATTTTTATATATAATTTTCTAATGTTTTATATACTAAATGAGTCCAACAAATACGGAAATAGATTAATTTTTGACAATTCAGTTTTCNTTCTTTTTATAACCGTAATAATAATTCATTCGAGCAATAGAATTTACTTACTACATTTGCACGAAGGAAGTGCATAAATAATTTCACTGCTTGAAATCTGTCCCCGTTTCTTGTACCACTTCTCGCATAACGAGGTCGCATATATTATAGCGTTCGTCAAGGCCACCGCCGTGTAACCCAGTGTTTGCTTTTGCTGCGTTTGATACACAAAATTTGTCAGAAACGGGGTATTTTTTCGAAGGCGAACACGTCGGCCGTGGCACGACCGCGACGGGCACATATGCACGCGGGTACGTATACGAGTACGAAACGGTACGTAGGTACGCGAGGAGAGAGGCTCATTGCCGAAGCATGCAGGCTTGTCTTGTACAATTTGCTCGAACATGTCCGTCGCGGTCGGAACGCTCGTTTGAACCGGTCGGGGAGCGTCCTCTCTTCCTCGACGAGATGAAGAGGATACACGCTGGCCTCCTCTCCGGTCCCGTGGGATCGGGCACCGGCCAAATCCACGGTGTAAATTCCCCGAGTCACTCTCTCTCGCTCGCTCCCTCTCTCTCCCTCCCCTTCCGCCCGCTCACCCCCTGAACCCTTTTCGAAAGTAGCTAACCGATCGAACGGACCGCCGATAAATCTGTGCGACGCGTACCCTGTTTTCTACTGAGACAAACGCCGAAAGGAGATCGGGACTCTCGGCGAGCGTAATCCCGTGTCGGCCGCGACAAATCGCCCCCGAAATCCGGGGATTTCGTTCAGGCTCGACGACGATTATCCGCGTCGACGAGTGTTTATGATGTCACCGAAATAGAAGGCGATCCTGTTCAACATGGCACTCATTGTGTCGCCTTTTACACTTAAATGCCACATATTTAATGATTGAAAAAATGAGGGGAATTCTATGTTCGCAAAAATAAGAATTTGCATTTGTATGTTAGGGTAATGTAATGTTGCTCATTAAAATGTTACACTCAATGCTTAGGAGGTAAAAGAGACGACCATTAAAGCAGGTTAACAAATAGTAAAACAATGGTTAACATAACTCAGTGCGCGGCCTGAATAAACAATGACTAAATAAATAGTGTACGAAGACAAGGAAGATAATTAGATTCTTGGTTACTATGAAAGCTCTCGCGGAGGCCTGGAGGAGAAACAGGGCGGTTCCTGTTCCAGCGGCAAGAGAATATTCTCTACGCGCAACCACGCGCGCTCTTCGCTGGCTCGTGGAATCCGATTCAATCGCATAATTAACGTCTGGTTGCGTGTAACGGGGAACGCGCGAGCCCTCGTTATTAGAATAATTCCATAGGACTAATTAAAATACAATACGCGGCAAGAATTCGTGATCGACGTGCGCCCGCTGACAACCTCCGGAAGCGGAATTCATCTGTCAGGATGATTAACAACGCGTTAATTAGGCGAACGAGACACGGCCTCGTTCGCCGTCGTTGACAGAAAAATGCGCCGGGGCAAAAAGCCGGGGACGAGCCTCGCAGCGCTTAAACCGTGTGATTAACCTCCGATTCAATGCGACTAATTTAGAACCGATCTCGGTACCTCCAATGCCAAAAATTACTTATTTATCAAATGTCCAATTTAATGTACAAAATCTTCCATCAAGAAACTGTGAAAATTTTCAAAGTGACATAAAAATTTATGTTAAAAAAACTCACTTGGTTTTATTAATTTTAGTTGCTATTAAACTGAGTGCACACTGTATATGTATATTCTATGGATTTCTAGGACGTTGAACCTTGTTAGCAAAAATTACTTATTTATCAAATGTCCAATTTAATGTACAAAATCTTCCATCAAGAAACTGCAAATTTTTAAATTGATATAAAAATTCATATTAAAAAAACTCACAGGGTTTTATTAATTTTAGTTGCTATTAAACTGGGTGCACACTGTATATTCTATGGATTTCTAGGACGTTGAACCTTGTTAGCAATACATACTGAAGTTCACATTTAAAGTACAAAGGGAGTCTGATTATCGATAATGGGTTCTAATAAATACGAAGACAATAGTCAAAATCCTGCAACGACGGAGGGTACCGTTTCCGTCCAAACGAGCGCTGCACCATCCATCTCCCGGATCCTTTCTAACTGTTCACAGTACATATGTACCTACTATGAGAAGCGTTCATGGATCCTGTTGATCAGCTCTCTCGTGACGTGCCAGCGAAGACTGATGCTCGCGGCGAGGTACGCGGGATTGATTACCGCAGTCAATAACACGGCTGTGTGCATTGATGAGAGCACGAGGAACGAGGGAACGTTAACAGGTCAATGAAATTATACCGTAACAAAGATTGATGCCGGTGTGATTGATGATTGATGATAGGACAGCCCGGACCAAAGTGGCAAAAACCACTTTCCACCTGATCACCGCGATTTCCTCCTATTTGTTCGTCTATCGTTATAATTTGTACCCCGACTTTTGAACGCCCACGCGGTTTCCGCCGATTTACACGTCGCCGAGCGATAATCGGCTCCGATCCGTCTTCATCCTCCCGTTTTCAACGTCTACATCGGTTATCCGCTCGAGACATCCTTATTTTTATACACAAGTGATATGCTAATCTTCATGTGATAAGAATAAGCACATGCAATACGTGTAAATATGTGGAAATAAAATGAGAATTCACATATGATCAAGAAATAAGAAATAAAAAAGATGCACGAAAAGACAGACACTTGTCATAGAGATATACTATGATTAAACCACATAAATTGCTTGAATTTGCGTGACATAATTTAATCAATGTCATGTTAAAGAAAATAAAAATCTAAACCCTCAGGTCTAGTAATAATTAGTGTCGTATAAATTAGTTTTAAAAATGTATTGGTAAACGACATTAATTATTACTAGACTTGATACATTCTTTTTATTTTGATAAAATGGGTAGAATAATAAATGTACTGGTAGGTTTATCTGTACTTCGTAGCTGTCTCACTTAAGAGGCATCATATGTATATTTCCGCGAGGGAAGTATGCGGCAGCCCGGGCCGGCGCGGCTGAGAAGAAGGACGGTTAACGCGGTAGTAATAAAAATAATTACGGTATCCGTCGTTGCTGCACGTCGTCCAAATCGAAATCTGATAAGGGAGTTAATAAATGCCGTGGTCGGACGCGACGCGGCGGACAAGCCGCGTCCGAGGGCCACCGGATCATCCGAGACGGCTCCGCCACCCTTCCCGATCCGTTCCGATGGCCACTGCGAGGAATGCGTCGTCTTTGGTCCCTAATGATTCCCGAACCCGGACCCACCGGAGACCCTGATGATATCTAGGTCGGGCCGGGCGTTCCTCGGGACCCGCGCGCCTACAGGAAACCGGCTCCGGGTCCTCTTCTCGCTACCGTCTCCGCGGCTAAAACCGTCCCCTGTCGCACTGTCGACGCCGTCGATCGGCCGCTCCCGTCGCTCGATAGAAACTCTTTCGGAGTTAAGTGTTACTAATTTAGCGATTACGATATTAATCATCCCGCTACCGGTTCCCGGTTACATTTCTCTTTCGACGAGAGATGAATGATCGAGGAGACGACGCGTGACGACGTCGCGTCAGCAGAGGTGGGCTCCGTCGATTTGCGTACCACCGACCGATTAACGTTAACGACTTTCGGTACGTATGTATACGGCTAACCGTGGGCTCTGTAATTGGTGATTAGTGGGAGGATTCTTAATGACGATCCGTCGAAACGTGTGTGGCTGCAATTGAATGGAGATTGACGTTTGGCATTTTTCCAGTCAATCTTTGTAATAACAGATACGAGGGTAAAATTGATGATGCTTCGGGAGATGCTCGTAGAAGAGGAGCACTAAAATCTGACTTGTCTTCATTTTAACGAACGTACAAATTACGTCCCGTAAAACTTAGGATGAGATAGTATTTTCATATTATTATTGAGTTCCGAGTTTTTAAATTGTTTAGATCCTCTTTTATTAAAAATCTGTATAATAAGAGGCACAGTGGTTTCATCTGAGAAAACTAGTAAGGAAATACCAAGCGTACAATTACTGTATAAAACGAATGAGCATTGAATCCGGCGAGGAATCCGGTTTCCCATATAACACCTCCGGCGCTAGAGATTCCAGGGGGCGTGGATCCCGCGATCGATCTCGATCTCATAGCAGGCTGCCACGAGGACGGACAAAGGAGGCGGCAGGGGCGAAGTAGAACGGGAAGGGGCTCACTCGTTCTCGTTTTAACGCCTTGCCGAGGTGTCGGCGTCGCGCGTCGCGTCGTCGCACGCTCTCGGGACCCTTTTTTTCGGTTTTAGGTCCCAGCGACCTTCCGCGCGCCACTTCCTTTTCACGGCCGCGTGTGAATAAGCGCCTAAAAGCGAGCGCGGTCCGGCGGCGGCGGCTCGATCTCACCGCATTGTCGTGCGACGTGGTCCCCCTCGACTCGTCGTCGCCCATCCCCCCGTGTCCGCCGTTGACGCGCGAACCCCGGGGGATGAATGTTCGAATCCGCTCGCCCCGAGTGAATGGCGGAGTGATGTTTGTTTTGAGTGCAGGTTCTCGCCCTTTGTCTCAGCGGGAGCCGCCACAGTCGTTTTTTCGACGGGATCCCTCTCTCCTTCCTCTGTCACGTTCCCCTTTCATCCGCTGACCCCTCCTCCGCCTTACCGATCCTCCGGCTCGTTCTTTTTCCCTTTATTCGATCGCCCTCTCGCGCCGATCGAGGGACACAGCCGCCGCGTCTACCCTTAAACACGCACACTTTTATTTGATAAGAAAAAGAGAATCGAGTGCAACACGGAGTAAATCCGTTCGTTTTAGAATTTCTCTCGCTTCCTTCTTTCTTTCTTTCTTGCTCCCTCGTTCTTTTCTTTTATCGCCGTTCTTATTCTCTAGGTTTTACGCGATCGACGAATCCGATACTGGCACTTACGCCGTACGATCGGCATTGTTCCGTGGAGAGCCGTGGACTTCAGGGAAACAACGGACAATAACGTTCACTGGTTTCTTCTGATTCCTCCTCTCTTTCTCTCTCTCTCTCTCTTTCTCTCTCTTCCTGCCTGTTCTTGAATCTTGAACCGTTTGCATTTCAATTTACATGGAGAAATGGCCTGCGTCACTGCTGATACACGGAGATGCGTTTTATAAAACGGGATACGTCCGGTCCATTCACACGTTCGACGGCCGCGCCTGTTCCCCTCATTCGCACTATCTCTCTAATTTACTCTGGCGACGACGCGAGAACCCCCGGCTTTTACTCCTCTTCAGCATTTCGACTCGCTACTGTTTGCTTTCCTTCACCTGACTTTTTACTTTTCTTACCATGTTAATGGCTCCCTCGGGACGATCTCACATCGCGTGTCCATTTATCAAAAACGATTTCGGTGTCATCGGTCGTGTAGACGTTTACTATATGATAATTAGATTACGAATTTTTACACATTCATGGTCTCGGTTAAATAAATAGACTCGTATTTTTTCATGCAATCATTGCAATAAGTACTCATTTTTAACATTTCGTATATTTTTTAATATAAGGAATATTCTTTATATTTACTGCTAATGGAGTTTCTGTATAAATGATCATAATAATTTTTTAATATTTCGTGTATTTTTTAATATAAGGAATATTTTTTATATTTACTGTTGATGGAGTCTCTTTATAAATGATCATAAATTGTTGACGACTGTACATGTGCTTTATTAAGAAATTTTTCTTTTCTTTCTAAGCTGAGTCGTATTTTCCTGGTATTCCACATAATTAAGTCATTGCCTCGGTCGAAAGGAGTCGAGATATTTACCAGGATCTCCAACTGGCATCTTCTTTAGAGACTGTGCCATGAATCAGCCGGTTTATCCGCTTTCCTAAAGTGACATCGTCGCGGTTGTTCTTTAAATCCGACGGGTGGTTCTTTTCAGTTGGCTCTAATGCGTCCGCGCGGAGAACTTCTGCGCGCATTTCTATGCAAAGCGTTTTTAAGCAGTGCGTGTTTGTTCCGACGATTAAGATTCCCGTGACCGTTCCAGGGGATTACGCGGCCTTGACTGTTTCACCGAAATCCATAAAGAGCCCCGGCCCGCACAGGTGTTTTTGTTTGACCTCCTCTTAATTCACCGCTGGCAGATTCATTGACGATTATTAAGATTCTTCTCAAAAAACGAGTCGCGAAGGAGATAAAATCAGATAGGAATTAGAAATACACATGAATGAAAAAGTTAAACTGATATCCAGGATGAAGCATTTATTCTAGTCACCTGGAATGTCTAAAAAATTAAATTCCAAGGTCAACTTTATTGTTTCAAATATATTTTTCACTATAGATTTTTAATCTTGACTTAAACTCTATTCCAATTTTATATGAAAATTAACAAACAAAATTCCTTTACATTCGTGTGATTCATTCATGTTTCCGCTGCCTGTATTACTCATGTCCACTGAATAAATTAATACCCCAACCTGGTATTGTTACCGTGTTACGCGGCGCGCTTTCTTTAAGGCAGATAATCGTTCCCGCTTCGGCTTTCTACGCGTAAAATAGAGTCAATGCGAACAGATTTACCAGACGTAATGTCAGCTAACAGCTTGCAACATTTCACCAGGCGTATTCACCAGTCATGCAAGACTAACGCGCGGCACTCTCGGCCATGTAGGTTACCGACGGCCTACGCACAGGCGATACACAATATCCATCAGCCGTACACTTGCCCAAGAATTAATTGCTTTCGATATTCTCGTATACAATTGAATTGAATAATGACTCGACTGAACGCACCGCAATACGCCTATGGAATATACGCTGGCCTTAATAACACTGACACAAATCAGCCATAGAAAACCTTCCCTTCGCGAAGCCAGTCTTAATTCTTCAGGCCGGCAACGTAAAATTTATCCTTCGTTTATTCTTCCAATTTTATTCTCATTAGACGAGTCCGGGCTTTCAGAGAATTTTCAATTACGAGTCCGCGGCGGAACTCTTTAATGCCAATCGTAATTGCATTACTCAGAAGTGCATTTGCACAAGGAGCGAAGCGCAGCGTTAAGAAATAGGTGAAATAAATAAGTCCTCGGGTCATATTTTTTCCAGCTTCTCGCAACGTACCTTCTTTAATCATACGTACACTTCGCGCCGAGATAAAAAATTCCGAAAACGTAATAAGAATGAACAGGCATCTTAGAGGGAAGCAGGGGTAGGAATCGCGAGGTAGGAAGGGGTTGGCGGCGAGACGCAACGTCGAGGGTCCGGTAAATTACTGGCGTACGCTGAAGAATCCGAGCGCGGCTCGGGTAATCCTACGGACGCGGTATCGGTGGGTCGCATCTCCATGACAAATACTGGCAGGACCTCGCGCGGACGCCAGATCCTATCTGCATTTTATCCCCGCGGATAAATGGCCCCGCGTCTGTCCACCTATAACGCCGCCTCGTTGCTGTACGCGTGTAACTACCCTGCACGAGCGCTGCCCGGAAAATATCTGCCTATTTCAGGTATTATGATCCTGATGTAACTCACAATCAGCGATCCTTTAAAACGAACCTTACTACGTAGCAATTACGTGAACGGTTGCCAGTTCATTCAATCCATAAGAAAGGGTCATTGAGTTCTGTTAAGAATAACGTGAAATAATTTAAAGCACAATGTAATTTTCCCTTGTGATATGATAAAAAATAGGAAATATTATAATCAATTTTTAATATGAATTAAAGAAATATTTATTAAAGTATGTAAACATTTTATAGCTGTTTTCTTGCACATACAGTGACTCCCATTAATATCCGGACACATTTCGAAACGGTATACAATTTTTAGTATTGGATCAATGAACTTTATCTTCTGTAGAATTTTAGAGAGGTTAATTTACTATAGAGTTTCTAACAAAACATTTAAAAAACTTGGTATTCATTGAAATTGCGAGTAAAATAGTAAAGGACACGGTTTTTGACTTTTTTATTGGGGTCTGTAATAAAAATTGGAAGTGTCTCGTTTGCAGATCTAAGTAAGTTATATGCATGTACAAAGTCTCATAAAAATCGATCAATATTGCTATGCGCTATAAGCAATTAGAAATTGAAAAAATCGCAGTTCTCCACGACTTTCAATCTACGATTGGGATAAATTGACGAATTTTTACATGTTTCGATATGTCTAACTCTTTTACGGTTTCATGGATTTTTATGAAACTTTACACATTCATATAACACATTTAGATCTACAAACGGGATGTTTGAAATTTTTGCTAGAACCTCCAACAAAAAAGTTAAACATCATGATCTTTTCTTTTTTTTTCGAGATTTCGGCGAATAGTAATTTATTTTAACTGTTTGTTACACATTACATAGTAAACTAAGTCTTTTAAAAGCCCACAAAAAATTAAGTTAGTCGGCTCCATTTTAAAGAACTTATACCGTTTCGAAGTGTGTCCGAATATTAATGGGAGTCACTGTAGATAAATATGCGTGAATACTTTGAAACGGTAAGCCACCGCGGTATTCCAAACGACACATCGCGTCGCGGGGCAAAAAGCACGAGCGTTCCATGCATCTTGGCTCCAGGAACCACCGCGCTTTTCCACGCATCCCGCGGCCGCTTCGTACATGTCGATGGAATAGAAAGCAGCGCTTCTTGCGTATCAATAACATTTCAAACATCCACGGCAGACCGCGTCTGACAGCAGAGCGACGTGCCACGGTATGCTAACTTTTATTCTCTCGAGTTCTCGGTATAATACAGTAGTTCTTATGCTGGTGCGGAGTTCAAAGGATTGATGGAGAAATGCTTCTTCGCGATTAAAGAGACTGACATGTGAACGTTTGGAAAATAATGAGAGTTTTAAGAGGTTAAATAAAAGTTTCCCAGAATATTCAATTATTATAGTAAATGGAGCTTTATTAATATAATTTTAATGATTTTCATAGGAATTTATTAATTATTTGATGTATTTTATATTTGTAAAAGTTGTATTCGTATATTTTTTAATTTATCGTCTAACTAAATACAAATATTAAAATTTTTAATCTTTTTGAGATTATTGGCACACATATATCCCAGTCAAGTCACAGAAATCCGTATCGAAAGGGTTAATTAACTTTTAAATTCATTTTTTGTTTCAAAATAATAAGAATCATAGTACAACTCATATTTATGTACAATTTTCATATGCAATGTGCAACTCATTATTATTGCTTATAATATGATTAAGTAAGACAAATTGCAATATTTGAGCCAATATTCGTGGTGTGAACGCAACGGTGTAATTAAGACAGTGATGGCGGGTGGTGCAACACCCTTCTCTTTGCATAATTTAAACTCTCTCACACTGAAACGACGGATCGCGACAGTTGAGGAGAGATACGATCGAAACGGTACCTACCGTGTCTCCCTTCGATTCGAGCGTACGCCAATCCGTTCCCGGGAATCCTAATTAATTCCGCCTCTTCTCGGCACGCCAACAGACTAGTTCCCCTATCTGGCACGATTAACGCGAAACACGGTTCTATCGGTGTGGAATTGGCTCATTCCTCGGGAATGGTGGGTCGGTCGCCTTTCCTGTAGGTGAAAAAAATGGAGAATTCAAGTTATCACGTGGTGATCTGTAAAATCGGGCACTCGTGAACGGAGGCGGAAACGTAAAAATAAGAATTTCATGCGATTTGGAAAGAGAGATTCGAGAGATTTGCACCAAATACGTATATCATTGTAATGAATGTGACTCGATGTTCTCCAGGATACGGAGAACATGTGTACGTTCTTTTCTAGTTATGCCACGTATTATGCAGTTTCTCACAGCGTATTTCCCTAATTACCTGTGGGAAGAAATCGGCGGTCCTTAAAAGGAATACAGTTTCGCTGAATCAAGACAATCATTTGTATCGCGAGAAACTCTTGATTTACAGAGGACGCGTATGCGAATATTAGGCTATTATGGAAGAAATCAATTTTGAATCTTATTCCCATCACTATAATTTCACCATTGAGATTACCAAATGACATAACACTGTTTCAGAAAATTGGCATTTATGTGTATCAGAAATGAATTATCTTGCAACCATAAATTAGAAGATTAATAAGGCGTCAGAAATAAATCTTCTGGTTTGATATATTCGTAGATACCGATCTTCGATCTGATACTTCAATTCAGATACCAATCAAATTGAAACCTGACTAACTCCACTTAATCCTGAGGTAATCATAAGTTATCTTACTACCAGTTTGAACACAAGCATAAACAAACGTAAATAATTTTCTGGGAGTATAGGAAAAAGTGAAATAGGAAATGCATCGAAGGATATTTCGCCATATCGTCGAAGATGAGGTACGTGTTGATTACCGGGGCTGCTTACACCTTTTCCTGTTCCTTCTTTCCTCGCGAAATTACAACACCTTGCGCCGGCTGCGTTCCTGCGCCGCGGAACCAGGCGCGAGGAATTGAAGGTGAAATTACACCGGCAAACTACGCGTACTTAGAGTTTTACTGATTGCGAGACATAAAACGTAATTGCTAGGTGGTCCTGAAAGAAACGGAAATCCCCGGGGTTCAACAACGTTCGTCTGTCAGGCTTAGAAAATTGGTGAAAATGCAGAGTATTCTCATTTTTTTTAAGTTCCTTATAACATGTATCAAATAGTTTTATTGCTATTATTATGAACTTATTATTCTACAAATTTCATAAAACGTCTAATAAGTCAGAGACGACTAACATAAATTTTCTTAATAAATACATAATTCCATCAATTTATAAAAAATCGCGTAAAATTTTCATAATTCTCGGCTATTCCTCGTTTTATTTCGTTTATTTTTGCATAAATTTAATTCCAGTTGAAAGAATTTAATTTCCTTGCACATTTTCATGTAAAGCAACCTTTTTTTTACCTTCCTATTCGTTCATAATTAATCTTACATCATTTGTACCTGCTTAACAAACAGTTTTTACTGGAGACAGTACATACAATATGTATACTCGTATGTACATAATTCGGAGCGACGACTTTCGTGTCGATTATTTCACACTCGGCTCGCGTTGATTATTTCACAGCCGGTGCCGCTTTCNATTTCCTTGCACATTTTCATGTAAAGCAACCTTTTTTTTACCTTCCTATTCGTTCATAATTAATCTTACATCATTTGTACCTGCTTAACAAACAGTTTTTACTGGAGACAGTACATACAATATGTATACTCGTATGTACATAATTCGGAGCGACGACTTTCGTGTCGATTATTTCACACTCGGCTCGCGTTGATTATTTCACAGCCGGTGCCGCTTTCGACACGCGTGTCCAGTTCTCCCTCCGATCCGACGGGGAGTTCATTAGCGGCCGAACCCGGTCCATTAAGATCGATTATCTCGATACATAGAGATCCACACTCTATTTGAATGAGTTTGCAAAATCATCCGCGACCGTTTTAATCCACAGTGTGCACGTACACACAGGCAGTTTAAAAAGCAGNGAATGAGTTTGCAAAATCATCCGCGACCGTTTTAATCCACAGTGTGCACGTACTCACAGGCAGTTTAAAAAGCAGAGAGAGAGAGACTAAAAGAAAATATGTACATGGCTTTATATTTAAATTCATATTATTGTGCTCAAATATGTTCTCTATAATACTTTCCTTTGATTCCAATTTTCCAAAATTGCAATACAATGCAATTTATATATGCAAAAAATTGCTAATTTTCTCATCGACTAAAATTCGTTTGAAAACTATACTTTGTAAGATTTAATACATGTAGAATGGGCGATTTTTTGGAGGAGAAGTTAAATGGGTTGGAATCAGTTCTCACCGGTGGACATTCGCCGGTGTCGGGAAGACAAATCGCGAGCGGGGTAATTTCCGTGGAGCGCGCTCGCGGCGCGCGTAATATACGATCCCGAATCGATCCCGGGCCGGAGATTTTACCGGGAACCGATTTGAATGCAACACGGGACCGCCTCGTGGCGGAGGCAGCTGGTCCAATTAGCCTATGGACGCCGAGGAAGCCGGGGGAGGCGCTGGAAACGTGAGGCTGAATCCGTGAACAGAACAGAAAACAGAGGACAGGGGAAGCTGCTGGCTCCTGGCACCGAAACCCGCTCACGGTCTTCACACTTTATTTATCTACATCTCTGTTACGCGCGGCGGCGGCGGTGGACGCGGTTTCAGTACCGGGGGACCCTTGGGCCCGAGAGAGCAGCCCGGCTGGTAACCTACTTACGTATATGGCGCAACGGGGTGCAAATTATGCATGTTGCAAGTAGCCTTTGCCTCGACCCGCGTGTCTTTTTATTGCCCGGAATATCTTAAACCGCGCGCCGCGAGCCCGGTCCATGTAAATATATGGAGATACGAAGCCACGAAGCTGAAGGAGGAAGAGAGCGGGGCCCGCGCGAGTACCGTGTCCATTATCGCTTGAAATTGTGCACCCCTCGCGCTCGCCACGCTGCCAACGTGCGCCGAGACATTCTTCTTTGTATTCTACATATGTAGATATTGATAATAAGATCGGTAAAATATGGCCGTGATACAGAATCTTTTTTAAAGGTCGCAGGTATTGTAAAATTGTAAACTCTAAAGCAAGAAATATTCAATATTAAGTTCTCCACTTCGATCGTCAAAAAGGAAATTTATTTAGTTTTTACTTTGTACAGACATTCAATCAAAAATTACTTGTATTAAATTTAAATGAAATAATTTACTGGAATTGCAGGAATTGATAAAAATGTTTGCAATGGAATGAAACATTTGCTGCTAAACGATAATGATACCAGTTTAGCTAAGATGTTCTAATAACGTGGGGCTTAAATATTGTACGATACAAGAAACGTTTAATCGGATAGAGGAATGTTCTACTGTACTTCTAATCGCGTACACGGCGACTCGTGCGCCAGGGGCCGGTGGAAGGAGAAGAAGTACAGAGCGTAGTCGGACATTAACTTGGCACCAGCATAAATTTGTACGCGGCCGATACACCTCGTGCACCATCCGGCCGTTCCTCTTCTCTTCCTGTTTCGCGACCGAGCCTGGTACATTGAACGCCAACAGACGTATAAGTCTTGGCCGGCGCACTGTAAGCCAAACCGAGGCCTCGGTTCTTAATAAAAGAAACATTTCAATTCCCAATTCCACGTTTTCGTTTTAATCTTTCAGCTTAATAAATACTTATTCTAATAATATTAAACTAATCTAAGATAAGAATAATTAAACTATCTGAGAATAATAATTCTATAATCTAAGAATAATAAATCTAAGAAGAAGAATTAAACTATCTAAGAAAATCCCATTTGTATATTTTGTACACTTAAAATCATTTTTTATTATTAGTATAATTTATTAAATTTAATCTTAATATAATTTGGTAATTTTGTACGACCTGAACTATCTATATTTCTCACAATCAGCGTGTGCACCTTGTCGTTGACAATCTAAGCAATGGGAATGTGCGAGGCGTCGTAACGCGGCGATGAAACTTATGAAAGAGGCCGAAATTCCCGAAAAGATGGTTATCAGGCCAAACCGTTTCGCAATAAGAAGACGAGTGTCCGTGGAACGTGTAACTTCCCGGCAGTCGTATGTATCTTGGGGAAGAAGAAGAGAGAGAGAGAGAGTTCTCTCCACAGCTACGACGTCAGGGACGAGATTTAAAGGCCGCGACGGCGGACAATGCACGACACCTGCAGCACCTCGAAAAAGAAGAAGCCGATGGCGATGGAGAAACGGAGATGAAAAGCGAAAGGGTTAGGAAGAGGAGGAAGAGAGACAGTCGTACGAACTAGGCGAGGAGAGAAGCTGAAGAGAGACGCCGAGAACGAGGGGGTTTCGTCTGGACGCCGAGAGGCAGCGGCTAGCGCGCGGTTCGCCTATGTGTAGCGTGTGGCGAACGGAAACTGGTACCGGTAGCGCAGCGGGATAAACTCGGAGGACGTCTTTTAAAAGGCCCTTAACATACGTACCGGGAGAAACGAGCTACATCGTTCCGGTGCAGGGAGCACGGATGCATGAAAAACGCCTATTCACAAAGGGACACAAATCAAACAGCCGTGGATGCCGCGGACGTTTCTCCACATTGTTGCAAAGTGCCGACAACGACGCTCCTTCTTGTCAACCATACATACAACTCCTCGCCTAGGTAGGTCCCTTATGGACACGACGCGGCGGAGTTCATATTTTAAAACTCGCGACGGGATTTCGTACCAAATAAGTTACACATTAAATTTTGTTATACTTAATTTTAAAAAATAAAGAAATGATAAAACACTGCTTTATTATTTGAAACCAAACAACATCTGCTTCGTTTATAAAATTTAATACACAACTTCATCTTCTGTAAGAATTAAAAACCATTTTTTGAAACGTAATAAACAGTTTTATTAAATTTTGATTTCAGACACTGAATACAAGTGACAAGAAGATGAAGATTTCTCATTGAACAAAGACACAGTGTGAGTTCTGGTCACAGGCTCTCTTCGGAGGAGACGTCGTCGTCGCTGTCGTCGGTGAATCGCGGCTCCCTGATGTTGTGCATGATGTTGTGAGCGGTTTTGTCGGTAGCTAACAGGTAAGTGCCGCGAGGGGTTCTCTTGATCCGACCTAGTGCGACTCCAGCCTTGAGCACCTCCGTCACAAGGAAACTTGCCCTTGCCTGCGTGATCTTCATGTTCTTCAACACGTAACGCAGGATACTTTCGAATGTAGCACCCTCCATGGCCTTGCTTAAGTTCTTTCAGGATACCTGTGAGAATGGCTTCATTTCAGTCGCTTTAACCATTTGAAGCTCTGATAAAATAATTATCAGCAATTTTAGTATTAATGTATTAAATTATTAAAAAGTGATAACTTATTATAATATTTTCGTTACAGCTATTGTCTATGTAAATCTAAAATTATAAAATTAAAGTTCAATGTGGAATTATATTCTTGTAATCAAAACATTTTAAATTATATATACATTTGTTATGTAATTGAGATGTACACGATTATTATGGAATTTAGCTGCTAGCCAGAACTTTTACAATACTTTTACACCTTGTATTCCCTTTCTTCCCATGAATTCAATGATTTCACTTTGTTATAAACGAAAAACGGATTGAAAAAGAACGGGGGGGGGCTAGAAAAAGAGTTATCGAGGCAGCACTTTCTTGCTAGGACTCCGGAGAACAAGGCTCGAGGACAAGCATTCCCCAAGGGGTGTACGGGCTGGTTCACGGTCGACGACGACGTGGAAGAGTTTTTCGTCGGTCGGCATGGAAGCAGGTGATTCCACGGCCTAATTGAAGGGCGCCCAGTGCGCTTCGGTAACGTGTAATTATCGGGTAGAACGAGAGCCCGGAGAATGCGCCGAGCCGGTCGAAGAGAAGCGAGAATAGAGACATTATTCCACTGGTTGCCGCTCGCTATCTCACCCTGTCTGTTTCCCTTCCGTTTCTTCCAGGCGAATAGGAGGTGGAGTCGCCTGTGCCACTTTGCTCTCATTTCTTTCGGCGCAGCGTATACTTGTGTTCAGTTCCAGTTCGTTGGATCCTTCTCAGGAAAGACACTTGACGATACTCTGCTATTATACTCTCCGATTTTCACACGTGTGATATTAGATAGCTCGCTTCTGAATTATGAACGCGAGTAGCCTACTCACACAATTCTATATCCGAGTCTACACAATCGATATCTCAATTTATTAGAATACTATTCTTCATTTTATTCGTGGAAGAATCTTTAAATCAAAACTTGTTTCAACCTAGAATTAGAAGATCTACGACCTTATTTGGACACAGCGTTAAACCAGATTCTGAACTGTTCCTTTCCAATATTTCTCGAACCTCGTTGGCCCGAGGTTAGCGAAACACGTGTCCGACGCCTGGTCGAATTTACGACGCCGGTAAACACAGTCATTTAAAATACCAATCTCCGAAAAGAAAGAATCCATCGACTCGGTCATCTGGCAAATGAAAGGCCAGGCTTCCAGGTCGTCGGGCTGATCAGTCAATTCCTCTTCCTTTCCACCGACGCCGAACGGGTTTCCAACGAACGGTGAACGATGCGACGGTTCACGGGGAATCGGGACGGACGGACGGACGGACGGCCGGTCGCAATTTCCGGCGATACACGAGCCGGGCACCGCGATTAAAAGCGTCTAGCGGCTCGCGGAGGCGCGAACCGGCCGAGATACGACCGGAGATAAGGATCGCCGATCGTGGGCGAGAGCAACGCCGTGCGCCACGGAAAAGGGAAACGTATATGTACGTGTGTACATGCCTTTATATACCGCGACGCGACATTCGGTCTGTATCGCCGAAACGAACGAATTCATTTTTGCCCGGACAGGTTACATCCCTTTCCTTCCTGGAACGAGCGCTGCCCCGTGTTCCTCGGGTCTTTAATGGTACTCTACGAGCTGCGTTCGGGAATTACATTTAACCCTTTCACCACTGATAAAATATTTTCAATTTCCAACAGCTATTTCGAGCCTGAGTCACTTTATCCCTCTTGTAGGCCCATAAATGGATCATAAATTTAATCGCTTTTATTAATAGCATTTTTGTCGTATTACGTGCACACGTGGACTGTTAACTGATTATTTAATTGTAGTCTTAATCCATGTACATTTATTTTAAACGCTGCTTGTCAGGATAGAATTTTTTTTAACTGGAGACTCGCTGGCAGAGTTCGCAGGCGTGCAGCTTGGAACAGCCGCGGCGCCCTTTTTGCGTAGCCGTTCGCGAGCATTTTGCTACCCGGAGGAATCTCCCCATCTCCCGAGGCTCGTCACGCGACGAAAACGAGGACCGAGACCAATTAACCCATCACCGGCGCTAATTGCCCGGACGCGGGGTAAGTAGACGCTCCCTCATGGAAGCGGGCGACTTCTGTACGAGGACTATTCGTCCAGAAGATACCAATCAACGCGGTCAGAGTTAATTAGATAAACTGGAATACCTTTATTCGTTTCGCGCTACTTTAACATGTTTAACAACGTTAATTCTCGTCAAGTAAAGTTTCAGACCATCCATTAATGTGCAGAAATTAAATCATATTGAATTTACTATGAAATACACGATGAGAATCAGAAATGCTTACGGTTCAGACCATCCATTAATGTGTAAAAATTAAATCATATTGAATTTAGTATAAAATACACGATGAGAATCAGAAATGCTTACGTCTATCAACAAGTTTTTAATGATTCTGTAATGAAAATAAAACGTATATTGAATTCTGAACACTTTCTCTATCACAGCATTCTATAATTATTTATAACTCTCAGTGTAAGTGATACCGGTATCACCGCTGAGATAAAACCACACTTACCACAGTCTTAACAAATCGGTATTACATTCGTTACGTCAAACCCAGTGCACGTGGTTAGCCTGTGAAAGCCGCAGCGTGAACAAGGAAGCTAGCCACACGTACTTAAGTACAGTTGTCGCAGATTTATAGCCGGTCAGATAAAAGAAGTCTAGCTAAATGAACTGAAATTTAATTGTAACTGATCAGGTAATGATTCGGATTTAATTGCAGGTAAGAGAAAATTTACGTTTGTTGATTCAGTATTTAATGAATAATCTGAGGCATTCGATGATCTACAGGTAAGAGAATTTTTTTAAATCGAATCAGGAAAAATTGTATAATAAATTTGCAAAAGATTTTCATATTTTTATAGATAAAATTAGGATTATGACACTCGATATTTGATTCCAATTTAGACTTATCAATATACTTATGAACGTTAGTGTACGTGGTGCCCCGTGGCCGGTCCCGTTGATCCCTCCGTAGCTCGAGATAGTCGCGGTCAACCATATAGTCACGGACTATTACCGTAACACCACCGGTTCTTCGTGGCGCGGCACGGTCCCCGGAGAGAAAGGCCCCGCGCGCGGAGGATAGAGTCATTACGTCCGAGGGATAACTTTCCACCTGCGCCGCATAACTCGTCCAGGTAAACACCTGTGTGTGGGTACCACAGTGCCGAACGCTCCGAATTCGTCGAACAACGGAGGTATATCCCCGTGAGCGAGGACCAGTCTAAACGAAAACTCCAGGGCGGTGTAAATCATCGAAACGTTAGCATAATCTTCACGATCGTTCGCGAGGACGTAGGGAAGGTGGTGGCATGCTTCCTCTCTTTCTCGCCGCTTCTCTTTCCTCTTCTGGCCTGCCAGGTGAGCGCGGCGAGAAAAAGGCATCGAACAGATCGAGCCTTATCTCGCTGCCAATTTATGAGGCCGAAGACCCTTATCGTATCATCGTCGTCGTGCAATTTTGCTGTCACGATACGACCGGGCCTAAGTTTTAGGGCTCGTAATTACACCCATAAAGTACGCGTGTCGGTAGGATTTGGGCGCGCGTTCCTCGTAGCGGAAAGCTCGTCGCGCACCTTCAACCGGACCGCGGCGCGCCACGATCACGGCGTTACATTGTGCCCCGGCTAATAAACGTCAACCGTTCCTCGCGCAGCTGCACGAAATTTCGTACGGCAACGTCCACCGGAGGAAATCCTTAAGCTTGACGTATCGTACTTACGTCGGATCGCTAACGATCCCCGGCTCCGCGGATATGCCGAAACCGCCGAGATTTCGGGAGCTAATGAACATAAATTTCTTAATTTAGTGAACGCGCTTTCATTTTGACCATTCTATTTCCCCTTCGCATAAAGGCGAACAGTGTTGCAAACTTTTATGCCTGCCCGCAGCTTAGCGGAGGTAATAATTGATTTATTTCATCGTTTGGCTTTCTCCTTTTTTTCTTTGCATCGAAGTAAAAATGTGTTTCTTGTTATGAACTATGAAACGCAAGACTGGCATCGTTTATTGCTTCGCCCCGCGTGTGCTTCCTGCAATTTATGTAGGTATACCTAAATAATCGTCTTTTTATTTGACCGCGATAGTAAACGCGTTTATTCCGCGATTTTTCTCGTCTCGTCATAAAGACAAGGATACGATTACATTATTTTGCTTTTCCTGCTTCCCTCGATTTTTTCCGAAACCGTAATTGGCCATCTCCCCCGATGATAAAAATTGGCGAGAAACAGTTACGCACGGACCGATTACACTGGTATTTCCGATTAGGCACGTTTCCTCGTGTTCCAACGTGGTATCGCCAACAACTTGGGAGCTTTTTTCCCCCGCGGATTATCATTACCATCTAATGATTGCTTTCTCGCGGTCCACGCCGATACCGTGGAATTACGCTACGCTCTTTGCCCTTTCTATCCCCGAGCCAGCCTCGATTGGCGCCGTATTATGTACACTGGCAGCTTGCACGGTGTTAATACTACGATTCATGGCTGTCCTCTTTGCACAGATTATTGCGACAACAGTATAATTGGGATAAAAGCATTATAGAACAATGGACGGCCTTCCGTCCCCGACAATTTAAATCACATCCATAATTATCGTCAAATCCTTAGAAGAATTCTTAGAAAAAAAAAGAAAATTACTATATTGGTTGTCCAAAAGAATTAAGAATGAAATTGAAGTCAAATAAATTGTAGTAATTTGACAGAACTAGGAGATATGATTTATTTAATGCTGATAACGTTTAGATCTCCGATTGATCGATGGGCTGTTATAAAAAAGTCGTAAATTACACGCGGGTAACAATTATCGGGAATAACTGTAACGCGTACGAGATAACACATTAGCGCGATAAAGATCTCATGAATTAAAACGCAGGCGATATAAGTCGGCGCGGGTATCGTTCCCGAGACAAATGAAACTATAAATTGTGGGTATTTGAATACCGCGCGCATAAATATAGAACAGCTGGAAATAGCTCAATTAGCCGCGGCCAGTTCTATCAATTGATGCTCCTTCGACGTAATTACTGCGCGCTCGGGAATGCGTTTACCGTCTCGTAAATCGTGTCCCCGGCTTGTTGCTAAATCACTGTGATTACTGGTATGAAGCGTTCTCTGGAAACGAGTTCACTGGGCTCGGCGGCAAGGGCGCACGAAGAAATTGCACGGGATAATGGTTTGCTCAATTCTTTTTCCCGGTTTTTCTGCGACAGGAAGAAGGCGATTTTTGAGACCCATTAAGGTGTTGAAGTCCCGTTAACATCGCAGTAAATCAATTTGTAATCAATAGCCTAATTCATGGATCAGATACTCATTTCCCTGGTTCGCTTCCTTGTGAAATAAACAGCACAAAATAGAATGAGTAGGTATAATAATGAGCCATTACAAACGCTAAGCGGCTGAGATATATTTCTGTATAATTTAACGGTATTTCAATTTATCGTGAAATAAATTTTTGCAGTGCATACAGGATAATTGGGAATTCTTGAGCTTCGGTTATCCTTGAAACAGGTTTGAACGTTTGTTAAAGAGCATAACTGAATTGGAGCGCCGCGCGACATCAGTCTCCTTACACGCGATCTCTTTTCTTGTACCTCCTTGTTCTCTATATAATTATACTAGGAATCGAGATTTTTTCGCCAACGGAACCGGTTGCCCGCGTAGTTAGACGGTGGACAGAGGTGGGAGAATGTCCTCGGTAGCGTCGCTATCAAAATTGACAAATAGCGCGATGTATGGGCATAATTCTCCGCGGCAGCCGTCGTCGTTCGACGAAAAATCGGGAAAGAATGTCTGATGGCTGAATCGTTTGGATTTTATTCAATAGATGGGAGTCGCGAGAGGTATAGGCTTGCGCATGAATGAACGTCATTATGAATATGAATAAGCATTGCGACTGCTTTTAAGTACAGTTATCCATGAATGAACACTTAGGACTTCTATCTACTCAGTATTAAATTGAATAACTGTACAGGTACGATCTTCCGTAAAAAATAGTCTTTACAAAAATGAAATTAAATGGATAATTAAAAACTTCGAAAGACTTAATTGATTCTATATAAAATCAGATTGTGAATCAAAAAATTGTCTTCATAAAAATGAAATTAAATGGATAATCAAAAACTTCGAAAGATTTAATTGATTTTATATAAAATCAGATTCTGAATCAGAATAAAATCATTGAGGATATAAAATTTTGAAAGAATTTCAATTGATTCAATTAATGTTTGGCAGGAAATGAATGCATTGGTAAAACAGGAGGTTTCCTAAACACGTAGCTAATAAAAAGGTGTGAAGAAGAAGAAGAACGAGATTCCGTAAAAAGTATAGAGACCGCGTTGAGTCGAGTAATCGAGAAGAGCGCAAGAAAGGAAGGGGAGGCCACCCTGGTCGGGGATTACCATAAACACTCGACTGGGTCGTGCATGCACGTTAGCGCAGCGCTAGCAAATACACGTGTAAATCCCGTGTTTCAGCTCTTATTCCACCTTCGCCGGCTCCTATGGCACGGCGCGCGGCGGCGGC